>CAIGQZ010001108.1:1223597-1250035 GCA_903798205.1 Danio tinwini
GATAGATAGATAGATAGATAGATAGATAGATAGATAGATAGATAGATGGTTGGATGGACAGATGGAAGGACTTAGATGGATAGATGGATGGATGGTTGGATGGACAGACGGAAGGACTTGGATGGATGGACAGTTTTATGCACTTTCATATATTTTTTAAGCGTTTATCTTACATATTATTTCAGTCAGAGAAATTGGTGTAATATGACAGGAACATGAACTGCTTTGGCGTTTCCTCCTGTGTGGTCATCTGAGACTAATGATAGCAGTTATTCCGCCGTGGAGGAATAATCACTTAAATATGGACGTCAAGAGGAACTTTAAGGGGCCACAAACCTTGAGGGCAGAAAGTTCCTGCAGAGTTCCCTCATGATATGCATCCAACAGCAAGATCATTTCAACTCTTTGTGTGCAAATGATTGACACTTAAACAGTTCATTGTTTTTGGACAGTAATTGTTTCCCCTTTTACATCTTTTTCTATTTCTGAGCTTTCATTTCTGATAAATAAGCTGGAATATTCTTGTTTTTTTATTTTTTTGCGCCTGTCCCTCTCTCGGCCCCTCTCTTTCCTCTCTCTACCTATTGGAAGTCATTAGTGGTCTGACCCACTTCTCTTAGGCTGGCATGGTTAATTGGACCTTAATCACTTCCTAATTGCTGCTTTGTTTCTGTGCCGTTCATTAAATACCAAAGTGAATGGGATGGGAACTGTGTTTTTGTCCATGTCAGATAGAGGAGTAAAATATACAGATTTTAAAATTCAACAAATAAATGAATTTGAGTTTAATATGTTTTTTTTTTGCAGAAAATTGGCAAGCAACAACTTAACTTAAAGCTACAGTTCACCTACAGTCCCTTTAAGTGCTTTCCAAATGTTGCAAGCTATGTCATGTTAAGTAGTATTTAAGTTGGTTTAAAATTATATAGATCATAATAAACAACACCTTATGTCTCTGCAAGCAAAACAGAGCTCTCACTTGAGTTGTTCATTGGAGTAAGTCGTTTTTTTAGATCTTCTCTGTAATGTGTAGCAGTAGTAAATGCTCAGCTTTTTATAAATTTTTTTTAGTTAATTTGGTTCTGGAGCATCAGCTGACTCAAGGAGCGAGCATTTTCAGTATGATATATAGAGATTTTTTTAGAAAACTGTATTTTACATTAACATTTAAATTCTTAACAAATTATTTCTCCTTATTTTATTACCAAACTTTAAAAGGTTTTTTTCAATTTCGCTTAATACATCTCCACACTGTTAAAAAAAATCCTGGTTGCCTTAACTTTTTAAGCTGAATCAAATTAACCTTTTGAGTCCATTTAACTTATATTAAGTTACACTGACTTAAAACGGCTTGCGTAACTTATAAAATTATGTTGGAACATTATTACTTAATTTATTAAGTTACAATGACCTAAATACATTTGCTGTCAGGACTTATTGATCATATAATTTTTTTTACAGTGCACAAGCCCATGTCATTTCATAATCCAGCACATTTTCCATACCTAAATAAAAAAAATCTTATCTATTTTTTGTTTTTTTCCCAACTCTTTAAAATCTTTGACTGTATTACACCCTTTATTGAAGTCTAGTTTTTGTTTTATACTTGAATAAATCGACATTTTTGCCTGTCCAAGAATGGAAGTCAGCAAATGTCCGGTACTTTTTTCCTTAGTTTTAGATAACTTAAAAATGTAACTAAATAGTTTAGGTAAATAATGAGATGAATCGTCCCTTTAAGTGCTTGCCAAATAGTGTAAGCTATGTCATGTCAAGTAGTATTTCAGTGGATTTAAAATGATATAGATCATAATAAACAGCAACATGTCTCTGCAAGCAAGACAGAACTCTCACTTGAGGCATTCATTGGAGTAAATCTTTCGTTTTTACAGCTCTTCTCTATAATGTTTAGCAGTAGCATATGTTCAGATTTTTAGTTGGTTCTAAAGCATCAGTCAACTGATGGAGTGAGTGTTTTCAGTGTGATAGAGAGTGATTTAAAAAAACAACTTTATTTTACGTTAGCATTTACATTTTTTACAATTTAACCTATTATTTCACCTTAAATTATTAACAAATTTTAAAAGGTTATTTTCAACTTATTCACATGCTTTGCATAATTCTCCATTTCATAATTCTCATTCTCCGATTCTCATTTCTAGCACATTTTTCATACCAAAATAAAAAGGAAAAATCACATCTAATTCTTATTTTTACAAATTGTTTTTAAAAACATTCACTGTATTTCACTCATTATCGAATTCTAGTTTTTGTTTTCTACTTAAATAAATAGACATTTTTGCCTGCTCAAGAATGAAATTCAACAAAGACCTATACTTATTTTCTTAGACACTTATTTTTTTAGTCACCTTAAAAATGTAAATAAATATAGGCATGCTGAAACATTCATTAACGTCTTAAAAAATCTCTTTTAACACCTCTAAACAATGGTTGCAACCTTTCACAAAATTAAAAAACAATGAAAAACTACTTCTCTCTGACCACAAAAAAACACAACTATTTATTTATTAGTGAATTTAACAAAGAAAAAAAATCAATAACTGCAATATTGCATGCACGACCTTCCAACTGCAAATCTCCATTATATTTTGTCAATGGAGTGAGAGAGAGAGTGTGAGAGAGTGAGAGTGAGAGAGAGAGAAAGAGAGAGAGAGAGAGAGAGAGAGAGAGAGAGAGAGAGAGAGAGAGAGAGAGAGAGAGAGAGAGAGAGAGATCCTGTGCAAGAACTCTCCATGCAGTGTTGGAGTTTTATTTGCAGTGAACTGGACTTACTGAGATGCTTCATGCTGGGCTGACTGTGAAACCCACTTTAACAAATGGACCTGCCAGGTGAAGGAGAGCTATTGATTTCATTAGTTTTTTTTTCTCCTCATGATTGTAATTACTCTTTCTGACTATTTCTTTTGGGGGACATATCGATGTCATTCTGTAAGGTTTGTCTAATTTTGCTGTGTGACTTTAAAGACCATGTTTGGTTCTGTGTTGTAGAAGTACATCTGTTGTTTATTTGATCAGTTAAAGGGATAGTTAACCCCCCAAAAAAATGTGATCACTATTTATTTACCCTTAAGAACCTTTATGAGTTTCCTTCTTCTGTTAAACACAAAAGAAGATATTTTGAAGAAAGCTGAAAACCGGCAACTATTGACTTGCATTGTAGAAAAACAAATACTGTGCAAGTCAACTTATATCTTTCTTCACAATATATTCTTTTGTATTTTACAGAGGAAAGAAAATCATAAAGGTTTGAAACAACTTTAGAGTGAGTAAACGATGGCAGGATTTTCATGTTTTTTTAAACTGTCCCTTTCATCTTATCTAATTGTATGTGTTCATTCAATGCACTGCACATGCAGTTTTAATAGTATTACAAGTTTTGTCTCCTATTAATGTTGAGGGAAGCAGCATGAGTTGGGATTCATATGTACTCTGGAATGCTTCCACAACCTGAAATACTTTTTATCATCATTCTTCATCTATGTTAAGTAGATGTGATTAATGTATTGCATTGTTTTGTATTATTTTACTATGTTTATTATTTTTATTTATTTATTTATTTAACATGTTCGAAATGAAGTCTAAAATAAGTCAAAGTCAAAAAGATTTGACACACTCTATTACATTGTAAAAGTGCTATATAAATAAAGATGAAACACAGAACCGTTTACAAAAATTGCAGTTGCACATTTAATTTAATTCAAGTTTATTTGTAAAGCACTTTTCACAATAATTATTGTTTCAAAGCAGCTTTGCAAAAGGTGCACATTATTGCATTACAATCAAATTTGGAAAGGTTAAGGTTATTAGTTATCATATAGCTTTATTAGTTACCAATACATTTAACTAATATACTAGTAATTAACAGCTTTAACAGTTAAAGTTATTATGCGTTGACATAGTTAACCTGTAGTTATATAGCATATACAGTTGCAATCAGAATTATTCAACCCCCTGATTTATTAGCCCCCCTGTTTATTTTTTTCCCCAATTTCTGTTTAACGGAGAGAAGATTTTTTCAACACATTTCTAAACATAATAGTTTTAATAACTCATCTCTAGTCACTGATTTATTTTATCTTTGACATGATGATAGTAAATCATTTTTGTCTAGATATTTTTCAAGACACTTCTATACAGCTAAGTGACATTTAAAGGCTTAACTAGGTTAATTAGGTTAACTAGGCAGGTTAGGGTAATTAAGCAAGTAATTGTATAATGATGGTTTGTTCTGTAGACTATGAAAAAAAATAGCTTAAAGGGGTTAATAATTTTGACCTTAAAATGGGTTTTAAAAATTAAAAACTGCTTTTATTCTAGCCTAAATAAAACAAATAAGACTTTCTTTTTTCAAGAAGAAAAAAATATTATCAGACATACTGTGAAAATTTCCTTGTTCTGTTAAACATCATTTGGGAAATATTTAAAAAAGAAAAAAAAATTCAAAGGGGGTTCAATAATTGTGATTGCAACTGTAGGTGATGTCCATGTGTACATGTTTAATGAAGTCTTTTATGGTGGCATCATCTCTTGTCATCTCTAATATGACTTATTAACAATTACATTACATTACTCCTTTAATATATTGATATTTAATATAATGATATCAGAAAATTATATGGAATATTGAATATTCAACCTTTCTGCTAGTGGTTTACCTTTAAGTGTTATTACGGTAAAGCAGATCTACACCGTGTATAAACTCTTCTCGAATTGTCAACTGATAAAAATATCAGAAAATGTGTGAATATACTGTGAGCGTGTTTACACAGCATTTTTTATTTTGGAGTTTCCTTCAGTTACTTCACAGAAAAATAATCAACCTGCACTGTTAGACCTTTTATTGTATTCCCACAGTAACTTACTGGCAGCACTGTTGCCAGCATGCTATCACAACATCTTTTATGGTAAAATGGCATTTTAATATAATTTTTTTACAGTACTTTTGACCATTTTTATAGTCATTAATTTACATTTTATGCTAGCAGTACAAAACCTTTATTTTTTAGCATTTACTATTGAATTTAATAAGGTGACGAGATCATGAGCAACACTTTTATTATTATTATTCATTGTTATTATATCTATTTTAAGTATTTTATGAAGGTAATTTTTTATTGAAATATCTAAATATATATTTAACATGATATATATTTATATAAATATTAATATTCTATTTAATTATCTAATCCAAGATGTTAATTGATCATTTTTTATTAACTGTCTAGTTTTTGACTTCAACTACAGAAGCAGTACTTGATTACTTTAATTACAGTAGAATACTGATAAATCCTAATAATACGCAGTAAGTTACTGTAAAAAGTTTAAAATTACCCACAATGCAGTGCATAATAAAGTAGTAAACTGTAAAAATGTATGTGGTATTTTACTGTCAATTTTTGCAGTAAATAACTGTAAAATTGCAGCAAAGTCTAAGTGTACACTTTTTAGTATTTTTTAGGTTCAGGTTTAAGTCTGTGAGAAAACAAAATTTACAATGTTTGCTTTGCTGGTGTATATTGTTACTCTTTAAGTCAACAATTTATCTGTGCAATTTAATTCAGCAAAAAAGTTTGTTTTGGTAATTGTCAATTAAAGTATGAGAATTTGCGTCTGCATTTGGAGTGATGCTATTTCTTTGTTGACATCAGTTTGACTGCTTCAGCCATAATATTCTTAACTACGCCCCCTTACCATTAGTTTGCTATGAGTGAATGATGTGCACAAAGAAAGCCCCACTCTACTCAATATTCCATTTCAGTTGGAAGTACATCAAGACACTAAAATAAAAGTCTTGCAGACTTTAACATGATTTCCTCAGTCCAAACCAAAAAAAAAAACTGAACTGACACGTGTAAAATGTGCATTGTCTATTTTTTGTCTAAATATGACTATTTTTGTGTGGTTTGTGTTTGTATCTTCATGTCAGTTATTTAGTATCACATGGTGCACAATAGCTAAACTTGTCCTCCAGTGTTTGAATGGGTTTTAGAGTCTTACTCTCTGTGTTAGAATAAACAGTTTGGAGTGAATGTCAGTTGGCCGTCTGCTGCTTACTATTAGAATAACATTAGCTCTTGGGTCACTAGCCTTTTATGGCCAGGATGAAGGGTTTCAGTATTCATCTCGGGTTAAACTTTTAAGCTTTTTCCTCCTGCATACCTCACTGTAGCATTAGATTTAAATTTACATTTATTTTGCTTCTAAGTTCTGTTCTGCAAATCTGCTAATTAACTAAAATATCCTGCTTTATTTCCAGATCCTGCCTTTATTACTGTCTGTCATCACTGTAGTTGTATTGGTTGCTGTAGGAATGAATTGTGCATCAGTGCTAATATACTTTTTTGTATAATTTTTTGTATCTTAGTCTTATTTTGTATCTTTGTATGTTATGATGAAATCTGGTTAGCACTGTCGCCTCACAACAAAGAGGTCGCTGGTTTGAGTTCCTTCTGGGCCAATTGGCATTTTGCATGTTCTCCCCGTGTTCGCGTGGGTTTTTCCCCCCATAGTCCAAAGACATGCTATAGGTGAATTGAATAATATAAATTGGCCTTACTGTATGAGTGTGTGAGTGAATGAGTTTATGGATGTTTACTTGGTTGTGGCTGGAAGAGCATCCACTCCGTAAAATATGCTGGAATAGTTGGCAGTTTATTCCGCTGTGGCGACCTCTGAAATAGTCGAATGAAAATGAATGATTGATGTAATCTGATCAGATTACAGTTTGATTTGAAAATGTATATCAATGTGGTATAAATTGGGACCGTTCCAGCAAAAAAATTACATAAAAATATTACTGGACAACAAAATAATCTTTTCCATTTTGATTGGGATTTATAATCAGATATTAATTTAAATTTGGATTTTGTTCAAATGTGGTACAGCAATATGTTTGGTTTGACTTGGATTTGTTAATATGTAAAAGTCAGATTTCTTCAGTATTTTGCTGATAACTTATTTTTCAACTTTTTTGGTAATACAATTCAATAAAATATAAATAGAATGTGAAAAATGTAAATCAGAAATGTTGCCTAAAGGACGTTCTAAAATGTGTGAAGTTTAAATAAAATAAATTAAAGCTAACAAAAGTGTTAAAGTAAAAACAAAATGTCAAAATCTCAGATTTCTAAAACTGAATCTGAAGTCAATTCTGAAATTATAAAAAATCTGTTCAAATATAAACAAATATACTTTAATACAAAATAAATTATATAAAATTTACACTGAACAAAATATATACGCATTTAAATATTAATACTTACTGTATATTAAAACATGGATGTTCATTCAGTTAAGTTACACATCTGAATGTGGCTTTTGTAATGTAAAAATCAAGATTTCGTGTTTATTTTCCTGTTAACAACAAACATTCATTTAGAAATAAAGGTACAAAATTTATCACTCAGACATGGTACCTTGTCAATGGTACACTTTTGAACCATACAGGTGGACATTAGTACCTTTAGGGTACACTTTTGTACCTTTAAGGTTCACTTTTGTAAAATTTGGGTACTATGAAGTACACATTTGTACTTTTTAGTAATGATATGTACAGTTGAAATCAGAATTATTAGCCCTCCTGAATTATTAGCCCCCTGTATGTTTTGTTTCCCCAATTTCTGTTTAGAGGAAAGAAGATTTTTTTACACATTTCTAAACATAATAGTTTTAATAACTAAATTCTTTTATCTTTGCCATGATGACAGTAAATAATATTTTGCTAGATATTTTCCAAGATATCTATATTAAGCTTTAAAGTGCAATTTAAAAGCTTAACTAGGTTAATTAGTTAATTACACACGTTAGCATGATTAGGCAAGTCATTGTTTAACAATGTTTTTTTCTGTAGACAATCGAAAAAAAAAATATTGCTTAAGGGGGCAAATCATTTTGACCTTAAAATGATTTTTTTTTACAAAAAAAAACTGCTTTCATTCTAACTGAAATAAAACAAATAAGACTTTCTCCAGAAGAACAAATATTATAGGAAATATTGTGAAAAAGTTCTTGCTCTGTTAAACACCATTCGGGAAATATTTAAAACAGAAAAAATCCCTTGGGCTAATAATTATGACTTCAACTGTACCTTTAAGAACCTGTTAGGAACATATCTGTATCTTTTAAAAAGGTACCGCCCCAATGACAGATTTTGTACCTTTATTTCTGAGAGTGATTATTTCACAAGAATATCCATTATTTAGCTTTTTTCTCCTTTTCTCTCCTAATTCACACCTCTTGCATGGTTTCCTCTCCAGAATCATCAGAGAGTGTGACTGATCCCACTCTGGCATCCGCCTGCACCTCTATAAGCACCAGCACTGTGGCATCTTCATCATCATCATCCTCCTCAGCCATTCCTCAGCCCAACTCAAGTAGCAAACCCTGGAGAATCAAATCCCAAAGCAGCAAGCACACCTCCGCTGCCTCCACTGTGCTTTCCACCAAGCCGGATCTCCAAGCCAAGCAGCCTGTACCTGCTGAACCACCACCCAAAGCTGTGCCTCAGAAATCCATGCTGGAGAAACTCAAACTTTTTAATAGCAAAGGAGGATCCAAATCATCAGCTCAGACAGAGGGTGCCGTTACTCCCACAGGAGGGAAAGATGCCTCTTTGGTTTTGGAGAGAGTCGAGACCGGTTCCAATACCGAACCCATTGAGGAAATGGATGGCAACGTAAGACCCACAAATGGGGCTGTTACCATGACAACCAGCAGCCCAAAAATTGCGCTAAAAGGCATCGCACAGCGGACATTTAGTCGTGCTCTTACGGCGAAAAAAGCATCAGCAAAAACTTCAGAGAAAGAAAAGGAAAAAAGCAAGGAGAAAGACAAAACTGCATCCAAGCGAGGCTCTCCTTCGGAAAAGGTAGAGGAAATCAAGGAGGAAGTGGTTTCTTCAAGCGTTGTTGCTGCTCCCTCCGAACCAGAGCCCAGAAAAGCCTCTAAAATTGCGAGTTTTATACCTAAAGGTGGCAAAGTGGGCGGAGCCAAGAAGGATGGCTCCACCCCTGTCCAAAGTGGAATTCCAAAACCAGGGAGTAAAAGTGCTGGAAATGGAGCGGTGAAAAGCTCAGCGCTGCCCCTCGGTGGTAAAGACAATGAGAGGCCACGGAGTGTGCGTTTGGGTGCAGGTTTGGGGCTTCATCGGGACAGCCGGCATTCCTCGTCCTCTTCCAGCCTGGCTTCCACTGAGGGTAAAGGACACCACATGCACAGCACCGCCCCGGTGGCCAACGGGACCCAATCCACCGCCAGCAACACAGTCAGTGTGCAGCTTCCTCAGCCACAGCAGCAGTACAACCATCCCAACACAGCCACCGTAGCACCTTTCATGTACCGGTAAGATTGGATTATTTTTTTTATTTAGAAGTTGATAAATTGTTATAGATTTAGACTGAAGGAGAGGGTTAAGCCATATATAAAAAGGGGATCATTTTATTTGGGCAAGTATTTAATTTAGGTTAGTTTTAATGCCTTTATGATTTATGGTATGGTGCTTCACATATAACAAAAATGACACACTTAACACAACAAATACTAACACAACATCAATTACAAGCAAAAACTAAAATAATAACTAATAATAATAACTAATAATAATAACTATTATTAATATTATAATATATAAACTATTGATAAACTACATTTATTACATAACCAAATTGCTTCAGGCACAAAAGGAAATATACAACAATTTCTGGAACATCTAATTGTCCATAGATGTCACTCAAGGGGCATCCACTCAAAAGAATAGTTTAAGGGGTATTATAAATAAAGGAAATTATTGTTACCTGATAACTATAAAAAATAAAAACGAAAAGAAATAATATGAGTTGGATTGCTTAACTACATATATGTAATTTCATTATAATTAGTTCAATTATTTAAATTATTGAAACCAAAAGATGGAAGCATTAAAGGTGGTTTTAAAGCATGAATAAATATTGTACAGTTACTTAAACAAAAATTAGAAATTAAAAGTAAATAACTTAAGTAGAAATTTGTAATTATATTAATTAAATGGAAATTATGAAAAATATTAAAATAAAGGCTAATTTAAATTAGTATTTGCTAAATATAATTGCTAAAATAACAGTGAGAACTGGAAAATATTCAAATAAAAGCTAATTAAAAACCAAGATTATTAAATTGAATTTTATAAAAAAATTTAATTTATGTAATTAAATAGTTTAAATTGATATTACTACTATGAATAAAACTAAACCCCATAATATTGTTTAATCGGTATAATCAAATGGGAAACTAAAAGATACTTTAAAACATTGAAAGTACTATAATATTTTAAATAACACACTGTTTTAAAAAAACAACACTGGATTGCTCAAACCTATTTCTTAAAATATTTCTAAAATATTAGAATTTTGATTGGATTGTTTTCTTATATTCATTTGCTGTGTGGGTTTTGCTTTTAACTAAAATGAATAGTTTCTTTGTCTTTTTAATTTCAGATACTATGCCTAAACTTTAGTACTAAAACTAAACTACTGTAAACAAATAACTAGTCAATAACTACAATGAGAATGACATTAAAAGGCAAATACTATCATTGGACTTTGAAAAAGCACACTGTAAAAACATTACTCTATAAATTACAGTAACTTACTGGCAGCTACAATTTACAAACCCAATGTAAATAAATAATTTTACTTATGCTGTATCTTTATAAATTACAATTAGAATTTTTAACTTACAGTGTGCTTGTTAGTTTACAGTCTTACTGGCAACCATAATTACCAGTAAGTTACTGTACATTTTACAATATTTTTAACAGTGCAAACCAACTTTTTAAAACATATGAATAAAAAAAACAGACCTGTATGTTAAAAACCCTGCAAAACGCAGAGAGTTGTTATTTTTGAACTGTTAAAATAGTAAAAATGATTGCAGAATTAGTTTTTTGAATTGGTTTAATGCTTCTTGGATGGACGGACAAAGGATTCATGCCAAAACAGAAGTGTAGTAAGTTTATATGCGTTTATATGTACTGTAGTTAAGTGACAGAATGTTAAACTCAGCTATAGTAACATGTTCATGCGTGCTCATATGTGTGTGTGTGACTCCCCGTCAGGCTCAGCTGTGAAGAGTTTGACTGGTATTTCCTCTAAAACAGATTCTTTGCCCTGTGTTTGTTTTCTATAAAGGATTCCTCTAGTCAGGCCTTGACCTCTGCTCACTAGAATGTCACAGAAGAAGGATGTGAATGTCATTTTTTTAACTCTTGTGATTTTAGGACTCAGAATGAGGCAGATGGAAACATGGGCACAAACTTGAGCTCTGGATGTCGCAGCAGTGACTCTGGCAGCTTCAGTAAAACCAACCAGTCTTCTACTGAGGACCTGTCAGGTAACATCTTCATTCATTTTTTCATTTAGCATCAATCTGCTAGAAGTAATTGTTCATCTAGCAGTTTTTACAGCAATGAATTAAGGTTTATTAAAATTTTATATACAATTTTTTAAAGAAATCTCTTATCTCAGACTGTATTTGTGATTCAAAATTGAAAATACAGTAAAACAGTAATACGTTGAACTAGTATTACAACTGACTGTATTACAAATTAATGTTTTATATATACATACTTCACATTTACACTTTACAATAAGAATTCATCACTTAATGTTACTTAATAAATTATTTACTTACTTTTTTTACTTATTTACACACACACTGATACTGATATATATATATATTCAGCCTGATCTCACAAGGAAACGCAAGTACTTTATGTATTGTCGATTTAGTGGCTAATTCATACGAATTGAGATGAGTTGAGACGTACGAAAATGTACAAATTAGAAAAGAGGCGTGGCACCCAACCCCGCCTCTAAACCCAACCATCATTGGGTGATGAGCAAATCGTACTAAATTGTACGAATTAGATCTTACAAATTCATACGAATTAGCCACTAAATCAAAAAGTTACAAATTGCCGTGAGATTGCGTTAATTACATTTACGATTTTATAAAAAAATTTATTTCATATTTTATTACTATACTATACTTTATACTATACTATCTTTTATTACTATATTTTTGGGTATTTTAGGATTCTTTGATGAATTGAAAGTTCATCATTTAACATTGAAATCTTCTGTGACATTGTAAATATCTTGACCACCACTTTAGATCACATGTATAAAATTATTTCTTTAAAATAAAATCTTTCTCATCCGAAACATTTTGAATATTGTAGTTGAAATATTAATATGTGATATCAAAAAAGTGAACAACTTATTTTTCAGGTGAAGATCCGGAGACCAGACGCCTGAGGACTGTCAAAAACATCGCTGACCTGAGGCAGAATCTAGAAGAGACCATGTCCAGTTTGCGGGGGACACAAATTACACACAGGTAAACATTTTCTGATCTGAAGAACTGTATGCTGTAGCCATCATAAGAGGCACATCCAGTGTCTAATGCTGGCTTTAGACTACATTTTTCTATTTATTTTTCTTTTCATACTTCTGTTGTTTTTCTTATGGTGCAATTTGAACCCCTAAATCTTGCTGTAATGTGGACAAGAAACATGTCATTACGTGTCATGTTTGATGTCAATGAAATGGCGGAACTATCTGGAAAAAATATAAACAAACCCCATAAAGCAGGAGTTTTGTTATCATAGCTGCAGAAGAGTTGCTTAAATTGCATAATTCCACTAAACCAAAAAAATTAATTGTAAAATTTAAATTAAATGTTCATCTTCTTGTCAGGACGTTATGAAATGAGATACAAAACAAATTCTTACATCTTGATGGACATTGTCATTGACAGATCACCACAAAAAAAAAAAATGTATCTGTATTAAAAAAATCAGACTGATTTTGTAGTCTCAGTTCAGCTTAAAAAGGATAAGACGACTCTTTAGTGTACTTAAAGGGATAGTTCACCCAAAAATGCTCATTTACTCACTATTTACTTACCCTTGAGTGGTCCAAACTGTTTCTTTCTTTTGTTGAACACAAAAAAAGATATTTTAAAGAAAGCTGTATCCATTCACATCCGTGGTAGGAAAAACAAATACTATAGAGATCTATGGTTACAGGTTTCCAACATTCTTCAAAACATCTTCTTTTTTTAAATAAGGTTTAAAGCAAGAGTAAATGCTGACATAATTGTAATTGTTTGGGTGAACTGTCCCTTTAAACTGGGACACTTTTTCCCTAGCTCTTCTCTTTTGAGGCAATAACAAGGACCAATCCTTCCTCAGCTTTAATCTTTTTACTGTCAATTTTCTAAATGTATTATAAAATGTCTCCATTGGCTCCTCAATGCTCTGTCCACCTCAGTCTATACTTAAAACCTGCTTTCTTCCTCGTTTTGATGTTTCGTCTAATTGACCAGGACTGCATTGCTATGTTGGCGTTCTGCAGTAATTGTGAAAAGTCCATTTTAGGGTAAAATCAGAGAAGCAGGACATTTTTCTTTCCTGAGGTGTTGGGATATTTGTTTCAGTTACTCATTTCTATGAATAAAAGCTTTCCTCATATCAACAGTTAGGTCAATATTGAAATGTAACGCTGTTTGGTGAAAAATACAATGGTGGACTGTTGTTTTCAGATATATAGATAATTAGATACAGTGCCATTGTAATAAAAATAAATAAAACCTATAGTAGTTTTGAAGGAACTATAGAGACCATTGTGCGTTTTTGTTTCAGAAGGTTGTTTTTGTTTCTATTTATCCTTTAAATGTTTTCACGTCACTCTTTAGAAAGCACTGTAATAAAAAACAGCTTTTTGCTGCTAAATATTTTTGTGGAACACAAAAAGGGCAAAGTTTGAGATAAACTGATGAGCTATGCACTTTTATTCTGCAAGGATGCATTAAATTAATCAAAAGTAACATTAGAAGCATTTACATACAAATACAATAATATGTATTAATAGCCAACAAATAATAATTAAGCATCAGCATTGAAGCACTGAAAACTACCATTGAAAGAATAAATGACATTGTTATAGATTTTAAAACAGTAAATGGTTATCTTAAACTGTTACTAATATTACTATTTAACTGTAACTTGAATCAAATAAATGCAGTTTTGTTGTGCATAAGAGACTTGGAAATTTTCTAAACAAAATCATAATTTTTAATTGAAGTGAAGGACAGATCATGAATTCATTTTCATTTCATCTTAAATTATAATCAATATTATTTATTTATTGATCATACTAAAATAAACAGGTAATAGATCATTTTCTGAGCTCATTAATTCTAAAAAAACTATGTCAACTATATCACTCCATGTGCTATTCACTGGCCATGCCCATTTAAAATAAAAGAAAGAAAACAAAACATAAAGATAATACCAAAATCATCCAAAAAAACAAACAAACTACAGGAGGTCATAACAGTACATAAAATTAGCTTAAAGTATTGCACTTCTCTGCAATATGAATATTGCATATAATATTATCACGATTAATGATATTTTTTTATATATTCTGCAGTCCTAATCTTAAATGTTTTTTTTTCTCTTTGTCAGTACACTGGAAACCTCTTTTAATGGTGGCATGAGCCGCGATATGAATATTGCATATACTAATATCGCGATTAACAATATTTTTCCCTTTATTGTGCAGCCCTAATTTTAAATCTTTGTTTTCTTGCATATACTATTATATAGAGCTGTGAACCTACACTTGTCTCATAGTTAGGTTCGGTTACGATTATCATGCCATCGATTCGGTTCAATTCGATATCTCGGTGCATCACGGTGCATTGACGATTCTTCCATATAGATTTAGATTTTCTTCACAGCACATCAATTTTTGTATTAAAATGTATAAATGTATTTATATTTCTATACTATTTGTAATACAATTTTGTCCTTTAAGACAAACAGTCAGGTATATAAACTGTACCTTTAAACAACACGAGCATATATAGCAAATAATATAAACAAATATGAATATCCAGCCTGATCTCACGAGGAAACATAAGTATTTTATGTTTTGTCAGTTTAGTGGCTAATTCGAATGAATTCGTACGAGTTCAGTCTTACGAAAATGTACGATTTGAAAAAGGAGGCGTGGCACCTAACCCCACCCCTAACCCCAACTGTCATTGGGTGATGAGCAAATCGTACCTATTTGTACGAATTAGATCGTACGAATTCATATGAATTAGCCACTAAATCAAAAAGTTACAAATTGTAGTGAGATTGCGTTGGAATATCCCGCTCGCTTTCTGATCCTTGTCTACCAAGTTCTCTTACACCCCTATGATTGGTCGCACGCTCAACAGAAAGGGCTGCGATTGGCTCTTGCACGCTGCGCTCTTTACAGATGAGTGACACTGTGCCACAGAGAGAGAGAGTTTACTTTCGTTCTCTCAATCTCAGTGAAATAGGGGCTTCTGCTGTGTCAGTAAAAGTCTGTCCAGCAAACACACACGCAGTGAAATTGTGCACAGTTTCTGCGTTTTTAAGCAGTTAGAGCATTGTAAATACTCGCGCTTGCGGCTCACCTCCCCCGCCATAGTAAGCTACGGCGACAGTGCATATGAGATAAATAACGTCAGTACATAATAACCTGTTATGATTATTACTGAACCGATACCGAATTGTCTGCGTCTGCATCGCGGTGCACCGAACAAACAATTAATTTTGGCACCCCTACTATTATATATGGTTTTTTTTTCAGTACACTGGAAACCACTATTGATGGTGGCGTGAGCTGCAATATGAATATTGCATATACTAATATCGTGATTAATGATATTTTTCACTATATTTTGCAGCCATAATTTATTTATTTTTTTGTCAGTACACTGGAAATCACTTCTGTTGGTGACGTGAGCAGCGATATGAATATTGCATATACTATTATCGCGTTTAACAATATTTTTCTATATATTGTTCAACCCTAATTTAATACATTTTTTGTCAGTACACTGGAAATCACTTTTGATGGTGGAGTGAGCAGCGATATGAATATTGCATATACTAATATCGCGATTAACTGTATTTTTTTCGATATATTGTGCAGAGCTAATTAGTTTTTTCTGTAAGTACACTGGAAATCACTATTGATGGTGGCGTGAGCTGCGATATGAATATTGCATATACTAATATTGCGAATAACAATATTTTTCACTACATTGTGCAGCCCTAATTTTAAATATTTGTTTTCTTTCATATACTATTATCGCGTTTAACAATATTTTTCTATATATTGTGCAGCCCTAATTGATTTTTTTTGTCAGTACACTGGAAATCACTATTGATGGTGGAGTGAGCAGCGATATGAATATTACATATATTAATATCGCGATTATCTGTATTTTTTCTATATATTGTGCAGCCCTAATTAGTTTTTTTTTTCCTGTCATATACTATTATCTTGTTTAATGATTTTTTTTCGATATATTGTGCAGCCCTAATTAGTTTTTTCTGTCAGTACACTGGAGCAGCAATATGGATATTGCATATACTAATATCGCAATTAACAATATTTTTTCACTATATTGTGCAGCCCTAATTTTAAATCTTTGTTTTCTTGCATATAACATTATCACAATTAACAATTTTTTTTATATTTTGTGCAGCCCTAATTAAATTTTTTTCTGTCAGTACACTGGAATCCACTTTTGATGGAGGCGTGAGCTGCGATATGAATTTTACATATACTATTATCGCGATTAACAATATTTTTTCGATATATTGTGCAGTACTAATTTAAAATCTTTTTTCTCTTTCTATCAGTACACTGGAAACCACTTTTGATGGTGGCGTGACTACCGAAATGAGCAGTCGCAACATCCTTAGCATGGCGTCTCGACCTTCGCCTCTGTCCTGGGCCAGTCGCATGGGTCAGTCCAGCCCCCGTCTGCAAGCAGGAGATGCTCCCTCTGTTGGTAACGGGTATCAGTCCCGCAGCGGAGGGGTGGCGTCCGGACAGGGCCGCTATCTGTATCAGGCTCCCCTTCGGAAGCAGCTGGCAGCGCGGGGCAGTGGTCTCTGTGGTCTGGAACTGGGGGATAGAGTGGAGGATCTGGAGCTGGCAGGAGTGGGTCTGGAAATGAGTGGATATATGAGTGATGGAGACGTGCTCTCTAAAAACGCCCGCACTGATGAGCTGAGCAGCGGGTGAGTGAGAAAGAGGGTTGTTTTTAGTTAAAGGATCCTGTTATGTTGTTTGGAACTTTTGAGCGTTGTTTGCATTTAAATGTCCCATGAAATTTAAATATTTTTTAGATGTTAGTTCCAGTTTTAAGGAATTAATGTTTAGAAAATACTAAATAAATATAAACATCCAGAGCTTGCAGTTTGTCACTTCTGCCTAAATTGAGCTAATTTTTTTTCAACATCACCGCATACTTCAGTTTCTCATCAAATCTTCTGACCAATCCACTGCTCTCTAGTATCATAGACATGCCCCACCCCCTTAAAGACACTTTTTATTTTAATGCACTTCAGCTCAATCACTCTCTGTTTTTTTTAAAGGGAAGGGGCTACTCTGTTCCACTCTCTATTCAATTTTCAGTTGAGATGAAGTTAAACATGTTTGTGATGCAGAATGTCTAGAGACTATTGTGTACACCATGATTTAATATAAAGTTCACTTTAATGTGTGATAGGATTAAAACGTGGTCCTAAACGAATATTTTCTCAACTCAAATGAGTAGCAGCTTGGACCCGGAAACAGTATTTTATACGTTGCGACTTAACAAGTGGATAGAAGTTATTTAAGTGAGTTTATTAAAAGTGAAAGTGTGTATTTAATTCAGATAAATCTAGTGGATTGCAATGGCTGGTAAGCATGTTTTTAGGCAAGGATCTATTTTGATGATATTTATCTAAATTTATAGAACAGTTTTTTCGTCATATTACATGTAAATAAGCTGAAAGCACAGCCATTGTCATTGACTGCATGTAGTCTTAAAGTGCTGACAATAGAATTTGTTTGACAATTTGAATTTGTATCTTTTCATTTGTAGCTTTATTAAATAGACTGTAAAATAAATAGTAAACCAGTGTAAAGCACTAATATGTAATGACATCACAAATATACTAATTGTATGCTCATGTCGTCTAGACATTTTTCGAGTAGGCTTTATAAAAATAAAAAATAAAACAGGCTTTAGCAACACTTTAATAAAGTGATTTTGGCAAGACTGTTTGTGTTGAGTTTGATGCTGATGATACACAGGGCAACTTTTTAAACAATGTTTCCAGGCAATATTACAAAAGAATGTTGCTTGGCTACTTTTCTATAAAGAATGTGCATCTATAACCCATTGCCCTAATTAGTTACCCCGTGTCTTACCCGGTCTCCTATTTATGCTATAATTTTCCAAAGTTGTCCAGAAACATTGTTCAAAAAGTTGCCCTGTGTATCATCAGCTAGAGGGTTGTAGCCACTAGAGGGCGATGTGATTCTTTAAATATGGACTTATGGGATCTTTTTTCATCTAATCCAGTTGTTTTTTGGATTCTGAATCAGTGAGTGACTTTTAAGGTCTAAAAATAACCTTTTCTATATTAATTACATTATTATATTTTTAACATTTATTTCCTTTTCTTTCTTTTTTTACATTTATGAAGACTATATTTTATGATTTAATTTTTAAACTAATTGGATAAGTTAATCAATAGATACGTTTTACATTTAGGAAAATGTAGAACTCGAGTAAAGATTTTTTTACCATTGTGAAAAATGCATATGCTGCATATTATTTCAGTACTTTTTTTATATGTATTTTTGTTTTGTTTTTTTGTTTTGTTTTTGTAGCAAACTTTTGTAATGCCACTGATCAGTTTCCTAAACAAAACAATGTATCATGGAAAAACATACCGACTTCAGATTTTTGGACAGTGTTACATTTTACTTATATTTCAATTTGCTCTTACAATCTGCAATCTGAGATCTGTGGGTTTTTTTTATTTGTTTTGTCTTTTGCTGCTATTTCATCATAGCTCAGGAATAATGGTAGAAAAAGAGCTGGGTCTGTGTTTATTGTTGTAATGGATTTAGCCATATAAATTCTCACATATGTGTGTTAAATAAAATGCTCAGTAACTCAGATCAGCACATTAAATGCAATAAATACCGTCACCTTGCAGCTCTGGACCCTTTGGGCAGGAATAAAAGTGTATTTTGTGCATCTGCCTTCTCGGTACTGAGTGTACAGATTGAAGGGTCGATTTAACACCCCCTTCATGCTGAAACAAGCTCTCTGCATACCTTGGCTGTGCTAATGTGCAATTTAAACCTCTTGTGTTATTATTTCTCTGCAATCCCATGTCGTCCTGTGTGGTTTGAGCTCTACAAACTGTTCTAGTGCTTCGAACATTAGCAGATTATAGAGAGCAGGTCAGGTGACAAGCTGCAGTTACACTTGGCACCTGACATCTAAAGGCAATATATCACTTAATTAATACAGACTTGAAGTCTCCTACAGAATCAAAATGTAGTGACTGATTTGTTAAATGTTACTGTATATTGTAGTGTGTGATATAGTTTCTATAGACTATTATTTCACTACACTCAAAAAATGAGGTTTTCTGTTTGTTCAAACTACTTATTTAAAATGAGCTGAAAATCTTAAGTGTTTAATCCACTTACATTTGTAAAAACTAATATGTTGCTTAATTCCTTCATGTTGTCTCAGCACAAATTGATTGTGTAATTTTTTTTACAGTGTATGATGATGTATATTCAATTGAAACTGATTAGTGAATAGGGGCAGGCTTTTATTTTTGCAAATTTCCTTTCATCTTTCACACGTAGCAAACATACAGTAGGGGCCATTTACACGACAACATTTGTTGTCGACTTTTTGTTATTGGACAACAAAAGTTTGCAGGACCAAATGCTGACCGTTTTTGCAGATATGTGTACAGTAAATGTGGATTGTTTTGAGAACATTGTAGTTTAGCTGTGTGGTGTTTTAAAATTGAAGGTAAAACTTGTTGATAGTTTGGCTTAGTTGGCTACATCGTTATTGTGTACACGTAGCCTGTATGGTTGCAGGCGTGTGGCTAAGCATCTTTTGCCAAATGGTCAGGTTATGATTAAAGATTACCAAAACAAACTTTTTTTTTTTCAGTGGTTCATTCATTTATTCATTTTCTTTTCGGCTTAGTCCCTTTATTAATCTAGGATTGCCACTGCGGAATGAACCACCAACTTATCCAGCGTATGTTTTATGTAGCGGATGCTCTTTCAGCTGCAACCCATCACTGGGAAACATCCAAATACTGTACACTCATTCACACACATACACTATGGACAATTTAGCTTACCCAATTCACTTATACCATGTCTTTGGACTTTTGGGGGAAACTTGAGCACTTGGAAACTCCATACAGAAAGGCTAACTAACCCAGCCAGGGCTTGAACCAACAACCTTCTTGCTGTGAGGCGATCGTGCTACCCACTGCACCACTGTGACGCCCTTCAGTGGTTTAACTTTGGATTTATATTCACTTTTCAAGAGGTCACACTTAGCTAATGCTTGATACTGATAGCAGGTTTGGCATGCTGTCCCAGGAGAGAGCCCTGAGCTCAGAGATCCTTGAGCCCAGGGCTCCCTCCTAGTTATTTAGCATAGAAGCGGGTCCGAGATCAGGTAGAGAGCCCCCCTGGAATAGGAGGAAAAAAGGGGGAGATGGGGTGGATGGGGGGATTCTTCAAAAATAAGGGAGGTAAGAAACACAGGCTATTTACTAGCCTAATCAAAGAATAACTGAGCTCTGTGAAGTTTTGTACGTAGGCCTACAGTCAAAAATGTCATATTAGAGCCATTAGTGTGGCGAGTCAGCAATACTGTGTCTAAAATAAAACTATTTCTCTTATCAGACAACAATAAACTCAATTATCTCAGGAGCAGCATTGTATTAGATTTTAGCAAATATGAACAAACATGGAGGAAACACCTCCACCTTCCATGGAGAAACAGCCATTGAGTCCTCCACCTTCAGAATTGACTATAATAGAATTATCACAATATATAATTTTCCCTAGGTTAAACAAGGATTTGTATTCTTTTTTTTTAATCAAGGGACAATTATATTGCAATAAGTATATTTATTGTTATAATTATTTACGTCATCATGCAATAAATGTTTTTACAAAGTGAATAAAAAATTCAATAATATCAGCGCGCACTTTAAATAAAAAACAACTACAATAATATGTATTTTTGTAGAGTGTTGGGTTGTGAGAAAGATGTAAATAGTATTATTAATTATTATTAATATTATTTATTATTATTAACATTTGTTATTATTATTATTATTACTATTATTCATTCTGGTTTTGAATTCTGTTATTATTATTATTCATTCTGTTTTTTTTCGGCTTAGTCCCTTTATTAATCTGAGGTCGCCACAGCGGAATGAACCGCCAACTTATCCAGCAATCCTCTTCCAGCTGCAACCTGTCACTGGGTAACATCCACACACACACATTTACACACATACACTAGGGACAATTTAGCCTACCCAATTCACCTATACCACATGTCTTTGGACTTGTGGGAAAAACCTGAGCACCCAGAGGAAACTCAGGCAAACACGGGGAGAATATGCAAACTCCACACAGAAATGCCAACTGACCCAGCTGGGGCTCGAACCAGCGCCCATCTTGCTGTGAGGCGATCGTGCTACCCACTGCGCCACCGCAATGCTTTTATTGTTTTATTTTATTTTATTTTATTTATTTTTTATTTTATTTTAGTTTTATTATTATTATTATTATCATTATCATTATTATTAATAATATTATTATCGTCATCATCGCACACATCGCACACTGTTATTGTGACATTTTGAAAGCAAAGTCCTTAACACTGACACTTGACTGAAAGGCCAATCCACCCTCATAGGAATCACCCGTGTGCTTTGATTAAAGTCTCTTAACCTGAAGGATCTCCTGCACAATAGATAATGTCATACAAGCACCGAGGGAAGTCAGGTTTATACTGCGTACATCATGAAGTGCATTAACATGTTTGAACCACTGAAAGAGACTCTTATAATACCACTGCTGGATCTGATTTCTCATGTCTCGAACTGCTTATTTTCACTCAGGACTGACGGCTTAAGAGACTTATTGTAGAAATACACCTCAGGCTGCTGTATGTGTGAACACATACACTGAGCAAATAGGATCTGCTTTCTCTATTCATGGCAGCACTTTGATAATGGAGCGACAGGTTTGTCACATGACGTCATGGGCGTCTTGATGAAATTAATATGATCTTTGCTCAAACAAAGCTTTCATTTCTGCATATTGTGACTGTGTTGCAGAGACAAATATACCTTGTATTTAAGATATAAACACTGGCAATGGTGTAATATTTTATGTGGTGGAGTTCTTGCAAAAGTGAATGTAATTGCTTTAGCTTTAAGTTTCCTTTTTTTGGGTATTTTTTTTTAACAAATTAATACACTGCTTCAGTAGATTTTTTTTACAGATTTCTTGTTGCTGCTCTCTAAAATACAGATTATACAGTAGCTCAAAGGTTGTACACTGCAAAAAAATGCTTTTCTTAGATTTTTTTTCTTGTTTCTAGTTCAAATATCTAAAAATTATTAAATCAAGAAGCATTATCTACACAAGCAAATGGCTTGTTTTCAGAAATAATATGCCAAAATTAAGTGAGTTTTTCCTTAAAACAAGCAAAATAAACTGCCAATGAGGTAAGCAAAATAATCTTATGTCAAAAGGAAAAACAAGATTATTTTGCTTACCCCATTGCAGATTATTTTGCTCATTTTAATTAAAAACGACTTAATTTTGGCATATTATTTCTTAAAAATAATTTAAGAATTTTCAGATATTTGGACTAGAAACAAGATAAAAAAAATCTAAGTAAGAAAAGCATTTTTTGCACACAGAATACACAAAGTTATTAGGTTTTAAAGTGTCAATTTATGAATTTGTTTTGTGTGGATGAAAGTTAGAGGACTATCAGAATGTGTTCAAATATTTGGGATGTTTTAATATTTTTTATATATAAAATGATACTTAAATAGCTCTCTATAGAGTGATGCTGTAATTAAGTATAATAGCTGATACTGAAACAGAATTTGCATGAAACTGACACAAACATTAACCCTGAATAGTGAAAACTCATCTTATATTGCAGGCTATCAGTCAGCCACTTTTATCAAACATTGTGCTTAAAGGTGCTGTATGTAAGTTTTTGACTCTTCTAAAGCATACAAATACTATAATATGTTGGCAGATATTTAAGAAACATGCTAAGTGAACATATTTATCTGAAAAACTGCTGAAGTCAGATATTCTGCTTTGAAAATGTGTTTTTTGTGCCGGAACGCTGTCTTTGTTTAGGTAAATTTAACCTGCCCAATGCCAGTTTAGCCAATTATATTTCAGCACTCTGGGTAGCCTTGGTAGAAAACCGCGTATTTCCTTCATTCCTTCAGTAAAACTCTGAAAGCATGCATCCATGACCGAAATGCGACATCAGGTGGACAGTAGCAGACTCCAAAATGAGATGCAGATTCAGTTCCACATGAGGTTATTAACTAGCAAATAATATAAATATTACAAACATAAACATTAGGTGGACAGGTTACAATAACTGCATGTCCTAACAGCTCGCTTCATGACGAGATATGAGCAATTTGGCTGTTTACACCAGACGAAGCGTGACAGAAATTTAAATGCAGCCATTCAGAAGCTCAGAATATGCACTCACTCAGGAAATGGTAAGGTTTAGAATCTATTTAATACATATTAACCCTCTTTAACATCATTAAATGTAGATGCTGAATCACTCATGTGATTAGTTCTAAAGTTCAATTTGGTTCAAAAAGATCTGAGGTGAATTACCTGCTGCTGCTTTCAGTATATGACAATAAATGTCATGTAACATGTACATTCAAACTCACATTCTTAGCAATTAACACCGAATAAAGCACACAAGGTTTAACTGAGGTGATCATTGTCATAGTCTTCTGTTGTTCACCTGTGAGAAATAGTTGTTTCTAATATATCAATTCGAGGTGTTGGTTAGGACATAAACTTCTTTTAATAAAGCATTCCTTCTGTTGTGTGCCGTTGCTTTTATTTAGAACACAGTTCAAATCACTCGCTCCTGTCCTCAATCTGGCAACCTATGCTTGCGTTTGTTTTTATCCAGGAGTGCAATACCTAGTTCAACCACGGGGTGTCACATGTACATACTGCACCTTTAAACAATAAAATAAATCACACTTATTCACAATAACTATTTGTTTTAAAATCTGGTTGAAAAGGTGAAAATATTCAATATTTCAGAGCAAAAGACTTCAGACCTCCATTCAATGATGTTGAAAGACTCTATTATACTTCCTTCTTAATTCTATTAATCTGAACGACCTCAGGAAAACTGTGGACAAAAGCCCTGGACAAAAAGGTTATTTCAGTACTTTAGAAAAATAGTAAAGTTCATTACAAGCTTAGTCTGAAATTTTCATCAGAAATTTTTGCATGTAAACAAATTTTATTCAACCTTACGTTGTATCAAGCACATTTTGAGGTCTTTGCTTAGTGAATTAGAAATTGTTGCAAAAACAAACAATGCAAAACAATGCAAAGTGAAATCAGTGTGCACCAGGCATTGAAACCAGCATACAATATAGGCTAGAGCAATGGTTCTCTACCGTCCACCACAATCTGTCTTTCTATTCCACACTTTGTTTGTCATAAAGTGCTCTGTGCTGTTAGACGAAAGGTATTCATTTTGTCAGTCACATTTTATATTTTGGTTTTCACTTGTTCGGTGGCTGAGAATTGTTCAAACTCCTCTCAGAATGCTTGATATAGGTGGGAAAACCTAAAAAGAACCGAACACTATACATTTTTTTTGTACAACCCCAAATCAGAAAAAGTTGAGACATTGTGGAAAATGCAAATTAAATAAGTACTGTAGTGATTTCCAAATTTACTTAAACGTTAAATAGTGATAAATTAGACACTTTACTTGCATTTATAATGTGTATAAAATCACTTTTGTCCATTCAAATTGACTGTGCACACCAACATTGGAGCGTTTGATTCTGATTCATATATCTATAAAGTCATAATCTTAAGATTCAGCCATTGAATACTAGCCATCAGTTGTGCATTAGTTATCCTCTCTGAGCTCTTGTTCCTGTTTTCTCTGTTTCTCATCCCCCTCTTTCTTCTCTTTCTTGTGCTGCCCCTTCAGGCTCTGCTCATGGGATGGGGGTTGTGTTTGTGCATGTGTGTGTTTTGGGGAAGGGGGTGGTTGGTTTAGCCTCCTCCCTCTTCAGCAAACAGTCCAGCACACCGGCACAAACTTCAGCCAGTCACACACGCACACACACACACACAAGAGCAGAGACTGGACAGCACTGGACAAAACACATGCACAACTATACACACAACTATAGACACGCATACACTAGTGCAAACAAACCCATCAGAGAGTTTAGAAAGTGTGTATTGAAAGGAGACCTGCCACCAGATCTCACCTGTGTTTCCTCAAATCTGATGGACGATTAACTCTGAAAGGTATGTCAGCTGTTGCGGTCAGTTTTTAAATTGTGTGACGTAATGCTTCTGATTAGTTGTAAAGCTATAAGGTGTAGAGAATGTTTTAAGTCTGTTTTTGTCATGTGTAAATCTAGATTTTTTTTAGGTAGCATGTGTTATAATGTTGCATTTACCAAAACAAAGATCTGTAGAATTTATTTTGGTGTTGTTTGTTGTTCAATTATTAATATTAAATTGATAATTTTATAGTGTGATTTGCTATATGAGTGAAAATATTATGAAAAAGTATATGTCTTTTATATTATATTATATTATATTATATTATATTATATTATATTATATTATATTATATTATATTATATTATATTATATTATATTATATTATATTATTCATTCATTTTCTTTTCGGCTTAGTCCCTTTATTAATCTGGGGTCGCCACAGCGGAATGAACCGCCAACTTATCCAGCATGTGTTTTTACGCAGCGGATGCCCTTCCAGCCACAACCCATCACTGGGAAACATTTACACACACTCATTCACACTCATACACTACGGACAATTTAGCCTATCCAATTCACCTATACTGCATGTCTTTTGACTGTGGGGGAAACCGGAGCACCCGGAGGAAACCCACACGAACGCAGGAAGAACATGCAAACTCCACACAGAAACGCCAACTGACCCAGCCGAGTCGAACCTGCGTTCTTCTTGCTGTGAGGCGACAGCACTACCTACTGCACAACTGTGTCACCGTATATTATATTATATTATATTATATTATATTATATTATATTATATTATATTATATTATATTATATTATATTATATTATATTATATTATATTATATTATATTATATTATATTATATTATATTATATTTTATTATATTATATTATATTATATTATATTATATTATATTA
>CAIGQZ010001108.1:1302057-1314817 GCA_903798205.1 Danio tinwini
CATCCATCCATCAATCTGTCCTTTAATTATCAATCCATCCATCCATCAATCTGTCCCTTAATTATCCATCCATCTATCCATTCATCCATCCATTCATCTACCAGTCTTTCTTTTAATTATCCATCCATCCATCGATCAATCTGTCTTTTAATGATCTATCCATCCATCCATCAATCTCTCTTTTAATTATCCATTCATCGATCAATCTGTCATTTAATTATCCATCTATCCATCCATCCATCCATCCATCCATCCATCCATCATCTACAAGTCTGTCTTTTAATTATCCATCCATCTATTCATCAATCTATCTTTTAATTATCTATCCATCCATCAATCTGTCCTTAAAGTATCCATCCATTTATCCATCCATCCATCCATCCATTAATCCATTCATCTACCAGTCTGTATTTTAATTATCAATCCATCCATCCATCCATCCATCAATCTGGCTTTTATTTATCCATCCATCCATCCATCCATCCATCCAACTATCTACATATCTATTAATCTGTCTTCTAATTATCCATCCATTTATCCAACCCATTCATTCATATATAATCTAATTTTACCCTCCATTTGTTTGCTTGTCCATCCATCCATCTACATATCTATACCTCCATTTATCCATTTACTTATTTATCGATCCACAATTTACTTATCTATCCATCCATTAATCCCTCTATCAGCCATCTTCATATTTTCCTCCATTGGTTTACTTTATTTACTGTCTATTTTAAAGTGCATTGCATCATGGTATCATGTGAGTAGGTAAACATAGTAAATAACTTTTTTACTGAAACAGACTATGAAGTTCTTCTCTCTCTTACACACATACACACCACTGTCTTGACATAGAGAAGTTGTTTTGGTTTTCTGGGTGGTCCTCAGTCTGCTTTGTAAGCGTCACTGGTCTTTGATTTTCACATCTCTAACGCTGCCCACATCACACCCAGCCAGCCGTTTGGCTTTTCCTCAGGGCTGATATGGCATCATCAGGAAGTGCCAAGCGGCCCGTGGGTGGACTGTGGTTGTGCTGGTGTCTGTGATTTGTTTGGGAAATGATTTGAAGTCACACCCTGAACTCACAGTCATGATCGGCATTGCCGTCTCTGACTGATGCTCTTATTACTTCTGATGAGTCACATCTTGTCGGGGCAGGTGAAAGTTTAATTAAAGGTTTAGCTGGTAGAAACTGTATGTGTGGGTTGATGCTTTCATCTGCATGTGTGTTTCTACATATATTAACACTGCATTTAGGTGCTCTGAAAAACAAGCATTGGTCATTTTAGCTTGATGTAATCTGTTCTGTGTATCTTACCATTTGTAAATTCCTTGAAGAGTTTATTTTTTTGCTGCATAATATATGATGCCTATCGTTTGTTTTGACCTGGGGTATTGTTTTGTTGCCTGGCAACACTCAAGCACATTTATTTTTGAAAAGTTTCATACTACAGTCTATAATGTCTTTAATTCTAACACTTCTGTGCTTTTTCTTCAGTTCATGGGTCATCCCTGTCACTGGTGTCCAGCACTTCATCCGTCTATTCAACGGTATGTTTGCAACCCCAAGTTTTTAAGTTTCAAAGTTACTTTGATTTCTTTGGTTCATGCAGACTCTTAATAAACATAAACATCAGTAAACAACACCAGACTGTAAAAATGTACATGGATTTATGGAAGGAGCCAAAAACATAGATGATGAATGGATGGAGAGAGATGGCTAGATAGATAGATGGATGGATGGATGGATGGATGGATGGATGGATGGATGGATGGATGGATGGACGGACGGACGGATAGACAGACAGACAGACAGACAGACAGACAGACAGACAGACAGACACAGAGATAGACAGACAGAGAGATAGATGGATAGATAGATAGACGGACGGACGGACGGACGGACGGATGGATGGATGGATGGATGGATGGATAAATAGGCAAACAGACAGATAGATGGATAGATTGACGAATAAATAGATGGATAAATAGATAGATTGATAGATAGACAGATAGAGAAATTGTAGATAATGGAAAGATTAATAGGTGAATGAATAAACAGAAAAACAGATGGATAAATTAATGGATACGTATCAATGAAGCAGTAGAGATAGATACACTGACGAGCAGACAGACAGATAGATACATAGATAGGCAGATAGACAGATAGACAGACAGACAGACAGACAGACAGACAGACAGACAGACAGACAGATGGATAGATGGTAGACAAATGGAAAGATCAGTAGATGAATGGATAAACAGAAAAAACAGACAAATAAATCAATAGATAAAAATGGGTGAAACAATAGACAGATGGATAGAAATACGGATGGGCACAGATAGAAAAGTAGTTTAGACATATACAGTAGGTTAGCTGTATCTTCATTATAATGCATTATTGCCAGTGTGAGTGTTGAAGTGTAAGCCTCAGCCAATGGTTCTTCAGGATAAAATCAGTCTGCCACTCCTCCAGATGGGAGGCTCCACTCACCTGCTGAACCGATTGAATAACACACTCCCACCAGCACGCACACATACACACGTGTAGAGTATGCAGATCAGATGAGGCTCACTGCAGGAACAGAGCAGGCTGTAGCTAACTTACTTCAGGAGTTTATTTAGAAACAAGCAGAATTAGTGGAAAATCATGATGATGGCGACTCTCTCTATGGGGAGAGCTGGTTCTGCTTGGGGATACACGGTAGGAACCTTAGTTTTTAAACTATTTTGTAAATACATAATTTAAAATGTAGAGTTATATACTGTATGTAGGAATAGTTCACCCAAAAATGATGCTTCTGTCATCATTTACTCATTATTCACTCGTTCAAAACCTATTGTAGTTTCTTCTATTGGACACAAAAGAAGATGTTTTGAAGAATGCTGATAGATGGCACCCAATGACTCTTATAGTATTTTTTTCTCCTGCTATTGAAGTCAATGGGAGTCAGCAATCAGCATTCTTCAAAATATCTTCTTTTGTGCCCAATAGAAGAAAGAAATTCTTTAAAGTTTAAAATCACATGACGGACAGTGAAAGATTTTTATATATATATATATATATTGGTAATTTTCATTTTTGGGTAAACTATCCTTTTAAATTTAAATACCGGTAAGCAAGTGTGTGTGTGTGTGTGTGTGTGTGTGTGTGTGTGTGTGCGCGCGCACCAAAAATGCTGGGTTCCACACAATCGGTTTGTGTTTGGACAACATGAAGGAATTAAGTAAACTTTTATTACTTTTAGCAAATTTAAGTGGATTAAACATAAAACAATTAAGTTACCCCCCCCCCAAAAAAAAATAAATAATAATAATTCTCGAATTGTGTCGTTTAAGCTCATTTTAAAGAAGTAATTTAAACAAACTTAACAGTAATTTGGTTTTCATCCAACACAGTTTGAGATGTTCTCTTTGGCTGTGTTTTGTCTGATGATGGAGGCTGTAAGGTGTGTTTGCTTGTGTATGTGGGTGACAGCTGTCATGCAGAAAGATAGTGTCTTTTAGAAACACACTCAAAAAGACTCTGAGCTGCTTTTGAAACATTCAGTGTGTCCTCAGAGAACTGAACATTCAGCTAAAGCCAGATATAATGACACTGCAATCTTCAGTCTCTGAAAAAGTAAACAAAGCAAAGCGCTTATGATCAGAAGAGCACTGATTAAATTCCAACGTCATCACGTTGAGTCTGTATGAACACATTTACAGAGAGCGCCAATGGGTTCTTTCTACATGTCATGTATTGCTGTGATATTCAGACAATGATGCTGTTTTAATGTGAGTGTCTGTCTAGCTGTCAATCATATGTCAATGGCAGAAGAAAATCATTATAGTGGGACGTCGTAACACACCTGGTGGATGTTGTTACAATATGTGTGTGCGCTACATGACACATAATGAGCACTAGTATGCTATTGTTGTCTAAAGCATTTATTGTCAATGAGTATTTTTTCAAATTTTGGCTATAAGTTGACACTGAACTAAACTAAGCTGAACTTCAACTGTGAAAACTGGACTGAAGCAGTTCCAATTTACTAGAACTTCATCTATGTTAAGCTGCTTTGACAGTATATATATTGTAAAAAAGCGCTATAGAAATAAAGACGAATTGAATTGAGGTAAATTGAACTGAAATATTATTAAAATTGCTGAATCTGAACCTAAACTTGTACAAAATTGTTTAAAAATGTAATTTTATATAGTTAGAATAAGGTTCTTATAGTTTTACATGTGTAAATTTGTTTTCATTCTTGTTCTTTTTAAAAATGAAAAAAAAAATTCAGTTTTGCTTTTAGTTTATTTAATTGTTTTGTTAGTTTTAGTTTAGGTTCGATTTTGAAAACACATTTCTAATTTGTTTTTATATATTAAGTTTCGGTTTTAGTTTTTTTGTGATTGTAGTTTAGGAGTTAACAGGACATGTCCAGTGTCAACCAAAGCAATTAAATAAGTATAAATGAATTTTTGAATAGACGCTGAACCCAAAACCACATTAAATGTATAAAAGTAAAAATTATGAAGAATTTTTACAAACTTCTTCATATTAAAGAACACGATATAAAGTTAAACACGCCTGGTTTACCAGTGTTGGGCAAGTTACTTGAAAATGTAGTGCGCTAAGCTATTAGCTACTCTACTTAAAATGTAGCTTAACTACACTAAAAGCTACCCTCTGAGAAAAGTAGCTTAGCTACATTTAAGCTATTTTTGCAATTTTTTATTTTAAATTGAAGCAACTTAAATCCAAGTCAATCATATCTCAGTGATCAACAAAACTGTCAATGAAACATACAGTATGAGGCATAATTATTCAGTTCAATTATTTACTGCAAATAATATGCTGTACTAAACAGAAACAAATTATTGTAGGATATATAACAGCAAAAAAATCCAATAAAACCAGGTGTTACACATTTAAAATACTATAGTAATTTATAGTAATGGGAAATATTTAGGAATAAGCCATCCATCCATTCACAAAGGGCCGAACCGAGCATTTTGAAATGAAACAATCTAGCCTACAGAGGACAGATCTCATCACCTAGCAACCATAACAGATGTCATTAATAAGCGGTAATAAAATTTGTAATGATCTTTTTTGTAAAAGTAATTTTAAAACTTATTTTAAGCGATTCGAAGGCAAACCAGGTTTACAGAAGCTGGAAATGATCCATACATACACTTAAAAATGTCAAATGTCTATAAAATCACCTTTTAGCAAGACTTGTCATAGTATTTCTGTTTTGTAACATGTTTAGATATCCAAGTAAAATTAGCCTAATTTAATCCTAATCCAGAGCTTTCTTTTAAAAACATCCTGCCGTTATCAGCACACAATGAATCTTGGGATGTTCAAGGCTGCAAGGGATCCACCGGTTGTATCCTTCATTACCTGGGAAACAAAGGACACATTTTGAGGATGCATTTGAAGGAGCCTTAAAAAAATTTTTATGCCTTTGTCAGTCCGCAATGACGCAGCGCCCTTCGAATGCATCCTTTAGAGGATGCAGCCTCTGAAATGAGACACAGTTGTTAGACAAATGTTGTTAGAATACATTTTATGTTTATATTCAAAGTACTTTTAGTGTATAAACGTTTGACTGTAAAAGTGCCATCTACAGGCAGTCCCTATATTCCGACAAGAGAATGACATTTTTGGCAAAATATTAGTTTTATTTACTTAAATAACCTTGAGTTCAGGGATATTATACTATATACTATAATATACTATAGTAAATACTATAGTGTTTTTGAACCATACTATACTTAGTACTTGAATTAATATTTTATGGTAATTCTGTGGTTGCTATAATACTACAACAACTATAGTAATATAAACAAATGACCCAATACTGTAGTTTTCTTAAAATATAGGGTATATTATACTACAACACACCACACTTTACTGTAGTAAAAACTAAAGTAGACTACAGTATTTATTACAGTTTATCAGTTCACTATAGTTAATTCTAGAATATGCTGAAGCATTCATTGCAAAACAATAAATACTGAGTTATATATTATAAAAACACTTTACTATAATATGGTTCAAAAACACTATAGTATTTACTCTAAATTACTACAGTATTTTTTCATGTGGTATCTTTGTGAAAATAATAATGGCAAATTATGTAAAATTATGTCACATACAGCTATGGGTGTACAAATCTCCCTAAAAACTTAATTTTCTCAGAATTTTCAGTTAATTTTAAGATTTATAGTTATGTGTTTTAGTAAAATTACATTTTTATATTATTCGGTAAGCTACTTATGACATTTCTTTCAAATTTCATATAAAATGTTTTAAATGTATTGAGTGAATTCATAAAAACTGAATTAAATAATTATAGTTCTAAATTTTGGAAGATTTTTCTGTATACAAACGGTTACCATCATTGACCTGTGTTTTTTCCCCCTTTAAATCATGGTAAAAATGTATGCTAATCATTATAATTTAAATACTAAACCAGAATGTACATAATGTACATTAATGTGCAGTAGGAAAAAATGTAAATATATACAGTTGAAGTCAGAATTATTAGCCACCCTGAATTATTAGCCCCCTGTTTATTTTTTCCCTTATTTCTGTTTAACAGGGATAAGATTTTTTTCAACACATTTCTAAGCATAATAGTTTTAATAACTCATTTCTAATAACTGATTTATTTTATCTTTGTCATGATGACAGTAAAAAATATTTGAATACATATTTTTCAAGACACTTCTATACAGCTTAAAGTGACATTTAAAGGCTTAATTAGGTTAACTAAGCAGGTTAGGGTACTTAGACAAGTTATTGTATAGCGATTGTTTGTTCTGTAGACTATCAGAAAAAAATATAGCTTAAGAGGGCTAACAATTTTGACCCTAAAATGGTTTTTAAAAAATTAAAACTGCTATTATTCTTACTAAAATAAAACAATTAAGACTTTCTCCAGAAGAAAAAATATTATCAGACATACTGTGAAAATTTCCTTGCTCAGTTAAACATCAATTGGGAAATATTTAAAAACAAAAATCAAAGGGGGGGCTAATAAATCTGACTTCAACTGTATATGACACTTTAGTTGTTTTCATCTTTGGCCTACATGCAAATACAACAGACAGACAGAAGCATGTCTACATGATCCCCATTGTCAGGTTACAAACTTTCAAACTAATCAATCACTGATAATCAATCGAATCCCACTTCCCCAATATAGCTGAGCTCATAATCACAGAAAGAGCAAAAAAAAAAAGTCCCTCTCAAGTGCTTTAGGGAGAAATCATTTCCTTTATTTTCAGGTGTGTGTTTCTTTCCCCGGTGTACATTTAATACCCTCAGGAGAGACAGAAGCTCATTTTTCAACAGCTAAACAAGAAAAGCTGTGCAAATACTCCACTAGTAACTACTGTGTCTTTCTATTTTTGCAGACGGAGGAGAAATCACAATCCGAGGTGAGGACTTAGTTTTTCTTTTCGCAAAAACAACACACACACACACACACACACACATGTGGCCCCACACATACCTGTGAACCGTGTTTATTCACCACCATTGACCTGTTATGAACACAAACTGAGGGCGGATTCACGGCGGGATCTGATTTCGCCGCACGTCTCTGTGATCTTTACATCCACCTGTGCAATTCTGTACATACACCTGCAAACCGTTCCCCCTCTTTGATACCAAATCACAAAGTTCCCTTTCCACCACACACACACACCTGGATCCCTTGTGTTTCTTCTTCTTTTCATGTGCACTTTTTCTTTTTTTTTCTTTCTCAACCCATTTTTTTCCCCCTCTCTCTCCTCCAGATCCGCAAGCTGCGTCGAGAGCTGGACGCGTCCCAGGAAAAGGTTTCCGCTTTGACGACACAACTCAGTGCTAATGTAGGTGGACGCATTCATTCTTTTATTATATCTATAGGGCATCATTTATTCCCAGTTCAGGATCTGGTGTCAATTGTCATCCTGAGGCGTCATCTAAATGGTGTTATCGTAATCCTACTGACGCCTGTGCGAGTTAAGTAGTTGATTAATGTCAGCGTCGATCATGACCTCATCGGAGTTTCCAGTTGTCATTGCGTTCATACAAAAGCACTACATCTACTGTATTGGCTATTGTGTGTTTTTAATACAGTTTCCCTTTGCTTAACGTGTACATACCCGTGTAGATAAACCAGTTCAGTTAGTTCCATTTTAAGATATTACTATGTAAAAAGTGATTAGTTACTTAAAAAAAGTGAATAAACTCATTGGCTTACACAAGTTGACTTTACTTAAAAAAGTGTGTAAACTCATTGCCTTACAAAAGTTTCTTCCTTTGGCTTAGTCTCTTTATTCATCAGGGGTCACCACAGGGGAATGAACCGCCAACTTATCCAGCATATGTTTTACACAGCGGATGCCCTTCTAGCTACAGCCCAGTATTGGGAAACACCCATAAACACTCATTCACACACATAAACTACGGCCAATTTAGTCTATTCAATTAACCTATAGCGCATGTCTTTGGACTATGGGGCAAACCGGAGCACCCGGAGGAAACCCACGCAAATTCGGAGAGAGCATGAAAACTACACACCGAAATTCCAAATTGTGAGATTAATTTTCGAGGAAAAACTGAGATATAGAGTCATACTGTAAGAGATACAGAGATCGCTCTTTTGAGGTGGAAATGTTTCAATTGGTGGAGAACAAACTGTTCTTTTCAGTTCTGAGAAGTCAACTGTGAGTTAGAAAGTCGTACTTAATAACAAAACTAGTGATGATTTTGAGATATAAATGTCAAATATAAGAAAAAAAATGAATTGATCAGAAATGTTAGATATTACATTTTTATTTTAGAAGAAATAGTCACAGTTCTGAGGTAAAAAAAAAAGTCAACAATCATCAGAAAAAGTCAAAATGCTGATATATAAATACTAGGGTTAGGCCATGTCGACCAATTTGGCAATGTACGATGTCTAATATGAAACATTGCGATGGACGATGGCATCAATGTCGTAGGCGGCGGTGAATTAATTATTTATTAATATTTAATTAATTCATAACAAATTGATTATTTGTAGCCTACCGTTTTAACTACCTGACCTGCATGGTCTTTGTTTTACCCATAACCAAATCATAAATAAATAAAGATAAGTTACACCAAATTACCACCTGTCAATCACTTTTTCTATGGGGCGTGAATAGGCAGAGTGATCTGTGTCGTTATAATGGCGTCGACAAACTTGGTTGGTAAAAAAGGTGCACAACCAACAGGACCCAACCAACAGTATCTGAGGTTTTCGCAAAAATTACTAAGTACAAGCATGAAGGCACAAGATTGAAGCAGTATACTGACGCTGTGTCACATTACCCAATAGATTTAAAAAGCAGAAGAGTAATTAGATAGAGACAATTTTAATTAAATATTACGTTTAACAACTATAGTAAGACGCGATCTAGCAGTACATCCTTGATAAACTGTCCGACGTGCACTGCTCTCTGGGATTTTGTGCTCAAAGCACCCGCTGACTTCCTGGAGAGCAGACGTGCGCATGACAGTGTGTGTGTGTGGTTACGTGATGTGCGTTTTCAGTGGTATAGTGTGGACTGAGGGCTGTTCAGAAATGTTAAATGAATTGCCGGTGTGGATGTGGAACGGTTTTCTTCTAAAATGCCATTTTAAAACTAAGGCGTATTAGTGTAAACGGGGCCTAAGTGTGTATTTTATGCGAGCAGGTTGCTGCTGTGATGGGGCCGGGCGGAGGATTGCTATGCCACGTGATGCCTCACTTAGCATCGTGATGTCTATCGGCCATCGACGATGGATGATGGCATCGTCTATCAACCTAACCCTAATAAATACCATACTATGAGATATGAGTTACAGTAATGAAAAATAATCACAATTTTTAGTGACATAAAATTACAGTTGTGAGATATAGTGACAATTTTTCGATTATAAGAAAAAAAAGAAATGATCAGAAATGTCAGACATAACATTTTAATTTTAGAACAATAGTGTCAATTCAGAGGTAAAAATGTCTTAATAGTCAAGAAAAAAAGTCACAATGCTAATATATAAATCTCATGCTCTGAGATCTGAGTTGATGAAATTAGTCAAAGTTTTCAGTAATGGCCACAATTATACAAAATTAATTCAAATTGTGAGACATAGTATTTGTTAAAACTATAAATTTCACGTCATATTATGAGACATAAAGCTACTTTATGAAATATACTGCAATCATGAAAAATAAATTACGCTCTGTATTGGTGTAGATTTGTAAAATACAATATAATGTGTGATTACACAGAATAACTCAAGTCACAACAGATACATGTCATTTCCACCAGAGAAAACACACTGTGTTTAATTGTATGTTTTATGACTAAAGACAAAGGGGAGCACAGACTGCATTCAGAGTTTTTGATATGTCCTGCTTAAGATAAATGCATGTGTAAATCACAAAGGCAAGTCTTTTCTCCCCAAGGCAAAGTAATCCTGTCATGTAAGAACAAACTAGACATGATTTTCAGAGCTACTTAACATAAGAGGACTTCAAATGTGCACTAAAAAAGACCAGCTTTTCTATTTTCATGTGTGCATAACAGTTTCTGATGTAACACCATTAACTTGTCAACTTGTTAAAAACAATGACAGACGTTGAATGAGGTTGATTTAAAGTATGTGTGTAATATGTTTGCAGAATGCTCTTTTACTTAACTTCTATTCAGACACACACACTGAAATAAAATGCTTTCTTCATTTGTTTGAAGTCCAAATATTTAAAAAGTTTTTAAATCAAGAAGTAAAGTAAAACATATTTTGTTTTCAGAAGTAACCCAGCAGACAGATTGACATTGTACCTCAATGTCGTGGGACGTTGCATTTTGGGTGAAAGTGAATATTGAGTTGACGTCAGACTGACGTCAATGTCCAATGCAAAATGTTGCATTTTGGTCATTTGGCAACCTAAAAACAACCAAATATTAACGTCTAATGATGTTGCAGCTTGACGTTGTGTGGACGTTACCACTATGATATCTATCAGACATTGGATTCTGGTTGCAATACCTAAAAAATAAATGTCAGTATTTGACGTCCATATGACGTTGGCTTGATGTTGGATTTTGGTGGCTTACCAAGGCAACCTAAAAACAACCAAATATTAACATCATTTGACGCTGTTATTTTACAACAAAATAACTTTGAAATTTGGTCACCCGACATCACAACTTAAATCTAACCTAATATTAATGTCTTATGGCATTGTGTGCCTGCTGGGAATAAGTTAAAATCCAAGTGTTTTCTACTTAAAATAAGCAAAATAATCTGCCAATGGTTATTAAACCTAGTTTATTTGGTTTAAAATAAGATTATTTTGCTTACTCCATTGGGAAATTATTTTGCTTGTTTTAAGAAAAAAACTTGCTCAAAATTGAGTTTTTTTTGTTTTTTTTTAAAGTACTTGTTCTGATCTATACTTCTGCAATATATAAAACCATAAGTGATCATAATTAATTGAATCATATTTTAATTAATTAAAACCTGCCAAAAAAATGCCAAAAAATGTACATTTAAAATGACAATTAAATAGTATTTTTAGGATCATCCTTAAATAGAGACTTTTATTATGTCATTAAGCAATTCTATTATGCGTGACCATTTTTGGTATATAAACTAAATTTTTTGTGTGTGTCTGTAAATAAAGGTAATTAATTAATTTTTTTACTTATTCCTGAGAAACAAAACAGTATTTGCCTGTCTACAAAAAGCTTCTTCATTTATGGATTTGTACATATTTTTAAATAATAAATTGAATTAAAATTCTAATTAAAATACATTAATTAAAAACAATACAAAAACTCTTGAGTAAGAAAAGTATTTTATTGCAGTGAACCCTTTTTTTGCTGGCTTTCCCGATACTGAAGAGTGAGAACTATCCGAACCGAAAAAACTAAACAAAAAAAGCACTTGAGACGTCAGTAAAACATGTCAAGGCCTCAGGCGGCTTCTCTGCTTTGTCTGTCTCAGTTATCAGTGTTAGGAGGAGCTTCTCTTCTTAATATAACGCTGTAGTTGTGCTTATCTGAAGCTTAGCTATCTATGGAAGAGCAGAGGAGCTGTAGAGATGTTTGTTCTGATGGGATCGGCCCTCTTGTGTGGCTCCCTTTGAACCGCTACCCTTCCCATGGGTGCGCAGAGAAACACGCTCTCTTTCACAAAGAAAAATACAGACAGAAAGGCTTTACAGAGACTAATGACAGCCAGCGGGAGCCTCTTGAAAGCGAGGTGAGGCAATGAACCTGAAGAAGCTGTTTTTTTCAAATATATGCTTTAGAAGAGTTTTACCCTGTTGCTGGTATTTTCATTCAGATATCTTTCAAGGATTAAAACTAATTAGTTTGTATTAAACAAAAAGTTCAATTAAAATATGTGTTGTCTAAGCACAGTTTGAGATACTTTGAACATTTTACAATAAGACCTCTTTTTTGTCACATCAGTATTTCATGGTAAACATGCTGTAAAAAACAATGGTTTAAAAAGTGTGATTGTTTTATTTTTGTTTTGTTATTTCTTGTTATTTATTCATGTTTTCTCCCTTTTTTAAGTCAAGTCAACTTTTGTAAGGCAATGATTTTACTAACTTTTTAAGGTATAGTCAACTTTTATGGCAATGGGTTTAATCACTTTTTTAAGTCAAGTAAATTTTCAATGGGTTTACTCACTTTTTTAAGTAAAGTCAAATATTGTAAGGCAATGGGTTACTCATTTTTTAAGTCA
>CAIGQZ010001108.1:1322846-1333725 GCA_903798205.1 Danio tinwini
TTATATTATATTATATTATATTATATTATATTATATTATATTATATTAAATTATATTATATTATATTATATTATATTATATACAGAGACAGGCACAATATCATTATTTTATTATTGAAACTACAAATAATTCAGAAAAATAGTAAACACACAAAACATTTTAAATTAGACAACTGAAGCTGAATGTATGATTCAGGAGATGAAGATTGTCAAAGAAAACCAATAAAATGGCACCATTGACAAATTCTTAAAAAATATAATTTGTTAAGTTTTTATAGTTTTTTATAGTTTTTTATAGTTTTTATAAGTTTTCGTTTTTAAAAACTATGTTTAAGTGTAGACATGGTCTTGCCCCTAAAGTAGTCTGTGAGTTAATACATAAATTCAGCAGTGATGGGGCGAAGGCTAGAGGGGCAGTATGTGGGAATTGTAGAATCTGCAGATGCAGAACCACTGTGGGTCAGTCATCCTTTTCAGTAAAAGGGTCACATCTATGGAATGCCATGCCTGTTCATTTAAAGTTACAATCAGAACTCTTAGTTTTTTTTCTGTATAGCTGAAAGAATGGTTGAAATCTTTACAGAAATGTGAGCATTAAGTATTATTCTTTCAGGTTGGTCATGTTTACATTTCTTTTACATGTTTGTGGCTCTGTATATATTGTACATGTTTGTTGTAATGTGTTTTATTCTTGATTGTATTTTGGGGTTTTTTTTTTATGTAAAGCCTAACCAGGGACGAGGGCTGCAAATTAGCTTTATGTTATATGCCCGATGTACTCAACATTGGTTATCTTTGTATAACAATGTCAAGTGCGTTGTCCCTGTAAAATAAACAAGCAAATAAAAAAAATAATCTTTAACTTCACAATGCCAATGGATACTCATACAAACAATATTTTCAGTGATATAATTTATTATTCAAAACTGTCATTAAAAATATGTTTTTTTTTCATTTGTTTTCTTTTCAAACTTTGTCATATTGACAACACACTTAATACACAAATACACTTTATTGAACATGTACACATAGACATCCCCTTTTTTTAAAAGGACACTATATGCAATATAACTACAGGTGAACTATTTTTATAAATAATGTCCGTCCTATACACAACTCCTTAACTTTTCTGATTTTGACTGTAATGCAATAATGTTCACCTTTTGTAAAGCTGCTTTGAAACAATATTGTCAAGTTTATCTATACAAATAAACTTGAATGGAATTGAATGGCATTGTCAGACGTTCTCATACAGTGTATTGTTTTAGTTTTGATGCTTTTGATGCTATCTAAAATTCTTCTCTGCTTGTCAGGTAATAACGGTTCAGGCCTCGGAGCGCCGCCAGACCTGCGTATGCGCAGACAGCACTCGTCTGACAGCGTCTCCAGCATCACCAGTGCCACCAGTCACTCCAGCCTGGGCTCCAACATGGACAACCCCGACTCCAGCAGCAAGAAGAAGAAAAAGAATTGGGTGAGCAAGCACACACTCTTCGCATCAATGTCTGACATCCTTACAACTGTCTAATCATTGCTAATCATTGTGTTGTGTTTCCACATTCTACCTTTATCGGTCTAACATTTGTCTTTTGTGCTTTTGTGTAAAGACGCTTAACACAAACAAACATGCCTCGAGTAGCACAAATATTTAATGGATTTGACCTCAAATTAAAATGAAGAGTTAAAATAAAAACCTCTGATCTGAAATTTTCTTCTAAAATGAGCATCTTTCTCAGCTTTCTATGTTTATGTTCAGTTTTTTTTACATTAAAGGCAATGTCTGTGTCATAAAAGTAAAATTACTGAACCTTTTACCTTTACCTTTATTTCTATAGCACTTTTACAATGTAGATTGTGTCAAAGCAGCTTCACATAGAAGATTATAGTAAATTGAAACAGTGTCAGTTCAGTTTTCAGTGTTTAAGTTCAGTTCAGTTTAGCTCAGTTCAGTGTGGGTTAATAATTACTACTGAGAGTCCAAACACTGAAGAGCAATTCCATTGATGCGCAGCTCTACAGATCATGAACCATACAAGCCAGTGGCAACAGCGGTGAGGAAAAAACTTCACCAATTGGGCGAAAGTGAAGAATTTAAAAACCCTTGAGATTCAGATGGCACTTAGAGGTTTTTGTATCTATACTCTTCAAAAATATATCCAAACCTTTGTACGTTTCTTTCTGTTATGCATAAAAAAGAAGATATTTTGAAAGAAACTTGGAAACTAATTGACATCCATAGTAGGATAAAACATATTATGAAAGTCAATGGATAGCATTTACTGATATTTTTTCCAAACATCTTCTTTTGTGTTTGACAGAAATAAAGGAACTCAAATAGATTTAGTTACTTTATTTTGTACATAGGGTTCAATAATGCTGTTTTTGTTTCATTGTGTCATGCTGGCTGTAGCTGGTGACCTGTGCTGGAGGTGTCGAGTCAGATGATGAATGTGAATACGTATGTTAAATACTCCAAAGGGTCTCTAAAAAAAAACAACAACAACAACAGAAAGCAGTATCCCCAATCTGTAGTTCTGACTTTAGATTAGCTGTCCTTGTAGATTTAATTACTATACAGTATATGCACTACCATTTATAGCTATACAATTTGTTGGAGACATTCCTACTTTTATTCAGTAAGAATGCATTGAATTAGTCAAAAGTGCCTTTTTTTCTCAAATAAATCCTTTCTTTTTATGAAAACATCTTGAAAAACTATTTGTCCCCCTTTCCAAAAATGAAGCAACACAACTGTTTTCAACACTAATAATCAGTTAAGGCGGGCATACACGGTGTGAATTTTGTTTCCGTACAAGCTCTTACATATGATAAGAAAACATTAATGCTTGCATGCTTGTGGCTCTTGTTGTGTCAGAGGAACTTGTGAGCCAGAATTGAGCTCCTTGTTATTTTTTATAACTTGTTAAAAAAGGTTTGTGAGGTGTTGGATTGAATTCGTGAAGTGATCTGCGGATCTATCTGAAGCTGACAAATCAGGAGGATAAACTCGAACCACCAGTGCTGTATGATGGCTTCTATAACAGCTTCATCAGAGATGATAGTTTACAGCAGACTAAGCTTTATAACTCACACTGAAAAAGAACCTGTAGGTGTAGCAAACATTTACTGTACAACTCGTATATTAATATTAAGCTCTTTTGAAAGAGAGAGACTTTGACATTTCCAGCCACTTTAATTGATTACAAAACTATAAAAACATAAACAAATCATTTACATCTCAAGATTAACTTTTAAACAATAAATAGATAACAAATAAATACAAATGACAGTGATCATACAAATGGTATACATTATTAACAGAACACATCTTACGATATTTCAACCATCAGAATTCACACCATGTATATCCTCTTTTACTCATCATATTAAAATGATCTCTGAAGGATCATCTGACACTGAAAAGGAAGTAATGATGCTGAATACTTAAGCTTCTCAGTGATGGATGTGCCCTATAAATGCAGCCCCCAGGGGGCGCAGCAGTTAAAATGAGACACAGCTGCTTTAATAAAAACGTTTAACTGCTTTAGAACATGATAACTAGATCCCTATTAACCATCAGCTGTTTTAGCAATTTAATTATTTTAACACTTGTACTTGAGTTTTATTAGATGCGTCACTTACTGACTTTTGTTTAGAAAGATTCTCTTAATGTAGTTAAGTAGTAGTTCTTCCTGTTAGTGGCAGACAGTGTGATGTCCAATGAAAGCCCTGTCCATTGCTGGACACACATGCAAACACACACACACATGGCTGAATGTGCTTCTCTGTCTCTGTTTTCCACTGTGCTGTCGATTCATATGGCAGGTGTATGAGGTAAGAGTGTGTTAAGAGTCTCCTAGTTAACCAGCTTCACTAACCTGCTAACCTCACTGTCTTCCTGCCCCTGATTATTCCTGTTCTTCCAAATCCGCTTTTCCCTTATTGCTTTTTTCTGTTTTATTTTAAGATAATGTCCTGTTAGTGATTCATGAATCATAACATTAATTTATGCTTTTAAAAGGATGTTTATCTTAGTGTAACACAGGAAAATAAGTCCTAAACCTAAAAAAGTAAATAGAGTAAAGGCTCGTACACACCGGGACGCTTTTCGTTTGCGTTTATCGTCAGCGTTTTCCAAGACGTTTTCCGGATTCAAACCCAAGCGATTTTCACAGGCGTCGAGCAGAAGAGTATGCAAAATCACTTCTTGATGTTAGATGGCGCTACACAACTTTAAACTCCTGACACCCGTTTGTTACACAGAGAAAGAAGTTAAAGTTGACACGCTTGTTGTTAAAACAAAAAAACGAGCATGTGGCGTTTTTTTTAAAAATGACGCTTTTGCGCCTGGCGTTTTTCATGTTGGTGTGCATGATCACGTTGACGCCCTTTATTTAGTCACGAGGCGTTCAACGTCAATGGAAAACGCGAGCAAAAAACGTCTCGGTGTGCACGGGCCTTAAGAATAAGATTGGTCCTAAAATAGAACCCTGAGGAACCCCACATACAAGAGTGGTAATAATAGAAGATTTATGTTATAAGCAGGGCCAGACGGAATCTGCGGATGTTTTTTGCTATTTCTGCTGAGAATTTTGGTAAAAATTTGCAGATTTCTGCGGAATTATTTTAGGAGTATCATAACTAAAACCTTAAAATGTGAAATAAAAATTAATATCTTTTTAACTTTTATTTAATTTTTAAAATGCAAATCCAATTAGATTAACAGTAAATAGTTAACTGTAAGTAAATGAACAGAATTAATGATGGGCTAAAAAATCTGCGGAAATCTGCGGAAAATCTGCCAAAAATCTGCAGAATTCTAGTTATAAGGCTATTTCCTAGTTATAAGGTTATTTCTTGTGATTTGTTACTCACCCCCACTTCCCTTACTCAGTTTTTTATTGTGATTTTTTTTTTATGATGAACTTATGATTTTTTTTTTACAAAAATTATAATTAAAATTTTATTTTTGTTTGGTTTGATTTTTATATAAAATATTTACAAACTGTAATTTTCGTTAATAATGATGATAACTATCAAAATAGCAGTAAAAAAACTGCAGTCTAAAACTCAGTACATTCAAAAATACAGTAATTTATGAGTCATTATTTTTTGTTTTTTAAAGGATGTTTATCTTAGTGTAGCACAGGAAAGTCTGTAAAAATGTTCTGTCTGTCATTATGCCATCATATGTATAAGTCCTAAACCCCAAAAAAAGTATATAAAGTGAAAAAAAATTGGTCCCAAAATAGAACCCTGAGGAACCCTACATACAAGAGGGGTTATGGTAGAACTCAGGTTTTTATTTATTTATTTTTTTTTTACCGCATTCTAATTTTATTTTATGTTTGGTTTTGATTTCTAAATTTACATTTAGTCATTATATAGGAATATTTAAAATCTTTAAATATGTAATAATGATAATAACGGTCAAAATAGCTGTAAAACTAAAACAGCAGTATAAACCTCAGTACATGTGAAAACTATATTAAAACTATACAGTGATTCATAAGTCATTCTATTAATTTATTCTTTTAAAAGGATGCTTACTGTATCTGTTGAAATGTTGTGCCCTGTAAGTACTAAACCCAAAGGAAGTTTAAAAATTGAGAATAAAACTGGTCCCAAAATAAAACACTGAGGAAGCCCACATACAAGATGGGTTATAGTGGAAGAAAAATCTCCTAAACTCACTTAGTTGGTTATAAGCTTATTTTTTGTCATTTGTTTCTCAAACCCTACCCCCCCCCAACCCCCCGCCCGCCCTTTTTTATGAAAACTAATTAGAATTTATATTTTATTTCTGTTTGGTTTTGATTTCTATATAGGAATATTTAACAAGTTTATTTATCATTAATAATGACATTGACTGTCAAAATAGCTGTAAAACTAAAACAGCAGTCTAAACCTCAGTATATTCTCTTCAAACTGCTCAATGTGAATGATTCCCAGCTCTGCCTCTTCATTGTGTGCTATTTCTCTGTGTCGCCCTGCTGTGTTTCCTGTATTCTGCTCCTGCTGATCATGCCTGATGTTTTTCAGTAACTGTAGACTCATGATCTGCCTCTGTTATCATTGCAGCTTCGCAGCTCCTTCAAACAGGCCTTCAGTAAGAAGAAATCCCCCAAATCAGCGTCGTCTCATTCCGACATCGAGGAGATGACCGATTCTTCTCTGCCATCTTCACCAAAACTCCCTCACAATGGCAGCGGCTCCACGGCTCTGCTGCGCCGCAACACTCACTCCAGCTCAATGTCAGTTCAATTTTAACTATTTATTTATTTATTTATTTATTTATTTATTTATTTATTTATTTATTTATTTATTCATTCATTTATTTATTTATTCATTCATTCATTTATTTATTTATTTATTTATTTCTGTTTTGTATGCATGTTTGTGTATGTAAAATGATTCTAAACATTTTTCATTTATTCATTCATTTTTTTCAACTTAGTCCCTTTATTAATCAGGGGTCGCCACAGCGGAATGAACCGCCAACTTATCCAGCATATGTTTTACGCAACAAATGCCCTTCCAGATGCAACCCATCACTGGGAAACACCCATACACTCCCATTCACAGTCTCTTCACCTGTACCGCATGTTTTTGGACTTGTGGGGGAAACCGGAGCACCCAGAGGAAACCCAAATTGCCATGAGATTGCGTTGGCGGAAACTACGAGAGGGCTCTGGATGCAGAGCTGATGCACTGCAATCTGAGCTGCATTCAATGCTTTTTAATGCGTTTACTACACACCTAACCCTACCCCTCACAGTGACGTCACTAGCTCCATTGAGTGCATTGTGTCTGACATTGCATCACTGAGATATGCAGTCTCAGCTTGCATCATCAGGGCTGCAACCAGATATTATTGGGCTACGTTCACACTGCAGGCAAATGTGGCCCGAATCAGATTTTTTTGCCTACATGTGCCTCAGATCTGTTTTTGGCTTGACAGTGTGAACAGCCCAAACTGCATGCAATCTGATCTTTTTCATTCAGATTTGTGCCACTTTCATATGTGGTATTAAATCAGACACAGATCTGATGTTTTGCAATGTGACCGCAGTGTGAACAGTTATGTAAGATTTCATGTGACTTTTACATAATCTTTGAGCGACATGGTCATCCTTCTGTGCTGCAGACATTATCTACTCCTCAGCAGTATTGTAGAATAGCACACAGGGCGATTACTTTACCAAAGAAAGTTGGTTGTTCATTTTGAAAAAGATTTTGGAGACTAAACTGGTGCTTAAAAACGAGAGCAAAAAACGTCTCGGTGTGCACGGGCCTTAAGAATAAGATTGGTCCTAAAATAGAACCCTGAGGAACCCCACATACAAGAGTGGTAATAGTAGAAGATTTAGGTTATAAGGTTATTTCTTGTGATTTGTTACTCACCCCCACTTCCCTTACTCAGTTTTTATGGTGATTTTTTTATGATGAACTTATGATTTTGTTTTTTTTTTTCAAAAATTCTAATTAAACTTTTATTTTTGTTTGGTTTGATTTTTATTTAAAATATTTACAAACTGTAATTGTCGTTAATAATGATGATAACTATCAAAATAGCAGTAAAAAAAAACTGCAGTCTAAAACTCAGTACATTCAAAACACTATACAGTGATTTATGAGTCATTATTTTTTGTTTGTTAAAGGATGTTTATCTTAGTGTAGCACAGAAAAGTCTGTAGAAGTGTTCTGTCATTATGCCATCATATGTATAAGTCCTAAACCCAAAAAATTGGTCCCAAAATAGAGCCCTGAGGAAGCCTACATACAAGAGGGGTTATGATAGACTTATGATAGGGGTTATGATTAACCACTCTGGTTAACGATTGGGGCACGGGTTGATCGCGAAGCTGAAGAGCATTGTGGGTGTCGTGGATAGGGGATCCAAAGCAGGGAGCACTTTCATTTTAAGGGGGAACTTTCTCTCTGAGAGAATAAAGGGCAGGTGCTCAAACACACAAACCCCCCTTCTGCATGTTCTGCCTGTTGTTTATAACGAAGTAAAATGAAATAACTCTGCAAACAGAGATAAACCAAATCTGCCATCACAGTTCAGTTTGTGGCTGCTCATTAAGTCTTGATGAGTTCACTACACTGGTGGTCAGAAAGAAGCGCACCGCAGTTGTCATAAATCACAAATGATGTTTTTAATCACAAGACACTTATTTTCGGTTTTAAATGGCGAAGTACACATTAGTAGTAGCAGCTACCCTGTAAAGGATAACCCTTTACAGTTCATAAAATACACCACAATTGTCTGTGAAAAGGGCAATAATCATATAAGCATGATCTGACAATGTGCTTACTTCATACAGTATACATGTGTGCATAATTAGACATTTTGTTCTGTTTGTAACTGTACTTTTGCGTATACCGGTCAGTTTAGGACCATGATCTGCAAAATGTTACCGAAATGTTATCAGATAAAATATTAATGATCTCAGATAAAATCAGATTTGAGCACTAATCCTCACAGTGTGAACGTAGCCTTGGAAACTACAAGCTGCATGTGTTTTTTTGTTTATTTACCACAAGAGGGCATCAGAGATACTTAAAAACTTGGCATTTGATTAGTAAAAAATGCCAACAAATATGCTTTTTTTATTTAGAAGACAATTAAGTTAAAATAAAATCATCAAATAGATTTAAAAACCTACAGTATATAAATATTAGGTTACTTTTTAACACAAATCTAAATGGACTGATAGAAGATTTCTGGACCATTTTTTTAAGTAGCTACAGTATATTTTATAATTTAATAATATAATATAATTAATTAACTAATAGCTGAATGACCAGTATTGGCATAGTGTTATAATTCAAACTAAATCTGAAGTTAGTTAAAACTCTAAATTTACTTGAGGGGGAACAAAGAAAAGAAAATGGATATATAATTGATCATTAGATATATAATGATAAGTAGGACTAAAAATAAAATTAATATTAAAATTTGTATATAAAAAATACTACAATAACGTTTAGGGAAGCCTCGGCTGGGTCAGTTGCCGTTTCTGTGTGGAGTTTGCATGTTCTCCCTGCGTTCGCGTGGGTTTCTTCCGCTTGCTCCAGTTTTTAAAGTCCAAACCGTCCAAAGACATGCGGTACAGGTGAATTGGATAAGCTATCTGAATGTTTCCCAGAGATGGGTTGCAGCTGGAAGGGCATCTGCTGCGTAAAACATGTGCTGGTTAAGTTGACGGTTCAGTCCACTGTGGCGACCCCTGATTAATAAAGGGACTAAGCCGAAAAGAAAATGAATGAATGAACGTTTAGGGAGCGATATTAATGGCACATTTAAGGAGGTCAGAACTTTTTTTATAAATGAAAATTAATCTAAAAATAAAATAAATTAAGACTAGTTTTTAAATAATGTATTTTTTTTAAATGGTTTTAGATGTATATTGATAAGACAATACATGTTTTATTCAATCTGTGACTTAAATAAAATAAACTAAAAAACAGATATTTAAAAAGACAATAATAATATAAAAATAACAACAAAGGTACGTAATAGAATTACTAAAACTGAACATATAAAAATAAAAACAAATCCAATATAAAACATTGTACATAAATAGCAATAAAATAACACTTAGGGACCGATATTAACGGCACATTTAAGGAGGCCAGGACTTTGTTTTATAAATGACAATGACATTTGAAATGATACTAAAACTGAATGTGTTGTTGTTTGCAGACTGTCAGACTGTCTGGACAGTGAAGCGGAGACAGTGATGCAGCTGAGGAACGAGCTGAGAGAGAAGGAGATGAAGCTGACAGACATTCGGCTGGAGGCTCTGAGCTCTGCACATCAGCTCGACCAGCTCAGAGAAGCCATGAACCGCATGCAGGTTCGACACACCAATTACATACATTACCCACAATGCCTCATTTTCCAGCAGGGCTTTTAGAGAAAACAGTGGCCAGCTAAATGTGTACATTTTGCTGAAAAGTTACAATATAATAATTATACATTGGTTTTATTAACATTTTATTCTAAAAAAAAGGGTGGTCACATAATATCTTAGGGTAAGACCTAATTTTATTTTATTTTATTTTATTGATTATTTTTTAAATGCTGTCTATATATATATTAGGAACCTGTACTAAAGAAAACATAAGAAAACATACAAAATCACAGTATTGTGAAAAAAATAACAATGATAAAAAATTACAAGTAAATAAATAAATAAATTTTGTTGTTTACACTTTATTGTCCCCAATGGGGAAATTAGTCTTGGACCCTAGGTCCACATTTTCATACACTGAACAAAAATCAGACAACACAATTCAACAAAAACATTCAATCATCAACACAAATATTACATATTTAAAAGTCTGATTAATGTAGGTAAAAAAGATTTCTAAAAAACTTTTATCTGCACACAGGCAGCCTATATGGTCGACCATAAAACTAAATAAATAAATGCATGTACATACATATGCAATATAAAGGTTTAAAACAGTTTTATTCTAAAATAATAGTCTGGTACTTAATATTTTATTTTATGGTAATTCAGAATTCAATTTTATTTATTTAAGTAAAAAATTTATTTTCTTCTCTGCAATTCAAAAAATGACAATTATTTTTTTACTAAATTGTAGTTGTAGAGCTGTGCATCATTGGATTGCTCTTCAGTGCTTGGACTCTCAGCAGTGAATAATTAACCACACTGAACTAAACTAAACTGAACTGAACTTAAACTTTGAAAACTGAACTGACACGGTTTCAATTCACTATAATCTTCTATGTGAAGCTGCCTTGACACATCTACATTGTAAAAGTGCTATACAAATAAAGATAAATTGAATGGAATTGAATAAATGTATTATTTTGCATGACCTCCTTGCTTTTCTTTTTTTTT
>CAIGQZ010001108.1:1379100-1416527 GCA_903798205.1 Danio tinwini
ATTATTATTATTATTATTATTATTATTATTATTATTATTATTATTATTATTATTATTATTATTATTATTATTAATATTAATATTATTATTATTATTATTAATTTCCCTTAGTCGTGGTGAGTTCAAATTAAGGCTTTGTTATGGAGTTTGTTGCCTGCAAGTTTTTCACATCTAATTTTAAAAAATATATTATTTGTTTATGAAGTTTTCCAACTCATGATATTCGAAACTAATTATAATAAATAATTAAATAAATAGATAAATAAATAAATTTATTTAATAGATAAATAAATCTTATTGATGATTTATGTATTTATTCGTTTATTTTTTGTAACAGGGATTCAACTTTATTTTACAATTACATTTGAATAGCCTGTTGAAATATTGAGGTAAAGTTGGTAAAGTCGCATATTCGTTCAGTGACTAATTGTGACGTGCTCTCTATGGTACTTTAAATATGTGGTCTGAAATCACATGCAAGTATGGCTTCAAAATAACATTAACACTATGATTAAATGAACTATTTAATTGATTGTTTTACTTTGATAGCCATTGGCTGCTAATATGTTTTCACTGTTTAGAATTTGCAAACAATACTTTTCTGTAATTATATTATTAAAGAGAAAGTCGAATGTGTGTAAATCCAACTTTAGCTCAATTGTTCGAATTAGCCTGCTGCGCACAATATTTGCAGATTATTCATAATATTTGATTATAATTATATTTGTAATTATGTCGATCACTCAATAGACAACATTAAATGTACAATTTATTTGCAAACAATACAAAACATTTTCAACATATACATATGCATACAATGTGGCACGAAGGGATAAATTCGTATAAATTATACATACGTCTACAACTTTAATAAAGAATCTAAAACTCAAAATTATTGGTATAAAATATCCATACAAAAATATTTGTACAAAATACTGTACAGTTCCCCAAAAAGCTGTGCGACACAGCAAAATCATTTTGCGAAGATTTTCCAAATAAGTAAATATAAAGTGATGCGGAAAAGATTTTGCTACAAACACTCATTTGTACAGAAGTGAAATTATACGCCAATAGAACCATAACGTGGTTTTTGCGTACACTTGTGCTTAAAATACAGACATTATGCAGCTCCTACATTTACTTATGAGACTGTTATTTCATCCTCTGATTCAGAAAAGTCCGAGTGTTTGAACGTAATGCTGGAGTCAGTGCTGTTTGACAGTACGCGTCTGGGTGAAAGACAGAAATGCGATGCAGCGCATGCGTCTTCATCTTCATCCTCGGAAGATTTTTTACCCACATCGCTTAGGTCTGGGTGAGGGTTTGTTTTGGTTGGCAGGGTTTGCTCCCGGCAGCCTCCGGATGAAAGCAACTCCCTCTCCTTGGAGTTTCTCCATTTCATTCGCCGATTCTGGAACCAGATTTTGACCTATGTGAAGAGATATTTTAGTTAATAATTGAAGCTTAACAGAACAGAATAAAGTACTAACATTTTGTCTCAATCTGTTGCCTAATAAATGTCTAAAGTGATTTGATAAATTTATTATGGTCAAATGTTTTCTAAAAAAAATTAAAAATAATAATAACAATTGTTATTATATATTATATTATTATTAATGTATATAATAACAGTATTATTATTATTAAAATTATTATTATTAGGCTATTATTATTATTATGATTATTATTAGGCTATTATTATTATTATTATTAATTCACTTCATTATTTATTTATTTAATTTGCATCCATGTGAATTCACCTGTGAATCTTTTAGTCCGAGTTTGGCTGCGAGTTTTTTCCTGTCTGGCTTGCTGATGTATTTCTGCTTTTGAAACATTTTCTCCAGAGCTTTGCGCTGCACGTCTGAAAACACAGCCCGGCGGAGCATCCCTCTTCTGGGCTTTCCTCTCGCAGCAAGAGGCCAGGAAAAAGTTCCAGGAATGGGCACGACCGATGAAGGAGCTGTTAGAAGAGACAAGTACACAAGGTAAATAACGCATTCATGGACGCATTCACAAGAGCTCCAAAGAGTTTTATTTAGTTTCGCCCAGGAGGCTAAAAGTTAACATTGCGTTACTAAGGGCAATTGGGTGTTGCTTTTCCCAGGGACAATCTGAAGTGCTGAATGATCAGGGAGAAAGAAAACTTTTCTTCATTATCGTCATGATTTTGAATTTATTCTCTTGAAATGTCTCTCCCTGTTTAGAGCGAAATGGCACGAGGTGACTAATTAGCACATGGGCCGGATCCACGCTGCATTGGTATGGTAAAAAGGCAGAGTATCCTTTTCTACGAGCCCCCCAGTGAAGGACAGAAGAGTTAATATACCGTGAACGGTAATTGTGTAGTAATGAACTGGCTGAGAAAAGACTCCGGACAGACGGCTAAGGCCATATATTATTGCCACAAAAGGAGATTTACACTTTCAAACCGATCGCAACTGCACGCTGGAATACTGATGACCGGGGACCGCGTTTTTTGCCCCCAAATAATTTTCATTAAATGAACACGAAAGGCAATTGAGAGCGCTCAAGTTTTTTGTTAAGAGATTCAGCGCGCGCGGTGAAAAGAGTAGTGCTCTTTTATTATTTGGCGTGAATAAAAGAATGGGCTATAGACATTTAAAGGCCTCAAAGGAGCTCGTATTTTAAGGAGCCAGTGGAGAATGCAGAGCAAACCGAAGTGGGACTTGCTGGAGTTGATGTTTGGCAGCTGCAGCAACACTTTGAATGCTTTTTGTCGGCGATTTTGTCGATTTTTCAGATTTCGCGCTCTCTATTCTAAACGCACAGCTCTTCATATTGTTCTTTCGCAACACTTTCCACAAACACCAATCACACTATGTGGTCTTGTGAGAATATTGAAACCGCTCAATGGCGCCTAATGGGCAAATTAGTGCATGACTGGTAAACGCCCCTCTGTCGCTGGTTAAAAGTCTGTCTTTGGCGGGTTTGTGGGTGGTTTGCCCTGGAGGGAGCTGACCAGATTGGTCATGGTGTTGACGGCATTGTTGGCAGTCAGCAGGCCGAAATGCTCCCTCACTGTGGGAAAGACCTGCACCCATGCGCTCTAAACTCGAGGGCTTTCAAATTAAAATAACCTCACGTTGGCAAACGATTAAGCTTTGATTTAAACTCGACCAAGTCAGACTGTACAAGCGTTTGAATGTGAATACTCACCAGGGAAGAATGAAGAACGGACGAAAGGGCAGAATGAACCATCAAAATAAGGCACAGAGAATCCTTTGGGGTGCATGCCGTGGACGGAGGGTGGAGATGTGGCTAAAAGAAGAAGAAAAAACAAGTCAGCGCTCTGTGTTGAAACTTAGATGTGGATTTTAGTGGAATGTTTGTGCTATTTAAAACACTCACCTTTCTTTGGTGACGGTGCCAAAATGGCACTCACTCCAAACTTTAGATATGTTGGATCCTTGCTGGAGACTGGCGTTTTGGGTGAGCAAGATCCATGCTTCTCTGTGATGCTAGGGCTGACTCTGTCTAAAAGCCTGGAGTTATCCGGGATGGAAAGAGGTGTTGAAGTTGGAGGAGATGCGCATGGCGAGTGCACGGTTTGGTTCAGGAAACCACTGGGTCTGTTGATGCGTAGAAGGTCCTCCACCAGAAAGCTCGGGTGAGCCGGAAAGGGTGAATGCAGCGATGCAGCAGGACGCATAAATGCTGAATATATAGCAGGTGGTGCAATAACACTAGGGATCATCATGGTCCCGGCTATTAAAAGACGATTTAAATGACTCCTGTTAGTATTACACAAGTCTCTCCTGCCAAGCTCTGAACTGACCGACTTACGATTTGCTTCTGGAGGTCTCCGTTTGGGAAGGGTCCTTTATATCTAGGCCTCTGCAAGGGTCCTTTGAGGACTGACAGCCACAACAATGAGACTCAATAAAGTCCTCCGCTTGAATCCCATTGAATGATGCCTCGGAGGTGCCTGATTGGTCAGATTGAGCAATTTATGATTGGATTAGACTTCATAAGATTTGAATGGTTAGGGCATGCCGCTTAACAAAGAAGATGCGGTCATAAATTTTGCATATCGACAAAGTGTTTATTTACAGCATAAGGGGGAACTGAATAATTATTTTACTTGGCGCTTAATTATTTATGGTTTAACCATTGTTTTCTCACTTCCCAAAGCACCATTAATAACATAACATTAATTGTTATTTTTATTTTAAAGACGGAGAGTGCTTAAGAGACGTGAAACTTTATACAGCAGTGTGTAAAATATAAATAATACAAGCTCATTTTCTTTGGGCTATGTGCGTATTTCATATGCAGAGTTCTTATCCTGTTTTCTGCCGTTCCTTCGGCTGTCAAGATCCTCCCGATTAAACCCCCATTTAATAATCATTTATGCTGTATGCTGTATACTTCTACTGAAATCCAATCTGGGCTCTGTCACGGAGTACAGCTTTAAATGGATTTGGGTCTGAATCGCCGTGACAGATGTGTTAGATATATCCCCCGTGTTTGAAACCGGGCAAGTCTTCATTCACTTTTTCCGGGGCCTCACTTTACACACGCTCGCGAGACGTGTGCAGCTCCGTTTGAACCGTGAACTGTCACCCTCAGCTGCTCGCGCCTCGCTTTCTTTTACCCTCACAAAGATCTCTGACACAAAACACACCGATCTCTGTTTCTATAGACGACGAGGCTTATTCTGCCAGTTTAACCGCTTGAATAAAAGTGCATATGTGATTTGAAACGCATGCGTAAAATGCGCATTTAAACTCGTATTATACTAATATGAGTCTGGACACACGCAATAGCTGAAAGCGCGTCGTGTTTTAGATTCGGTCTTCCAGTTAGTCGACGTGATAAAATACCAAAAGTATTAAAATGCTATATTAAAAGCGCCAAATGAGGACACGTTGCGCGCTACTGGTTTAAAACTCTTGCTGATGGTTTAGCTCCAAACTGCGTGTGTGCGAAAGTTTCATGTCTGCGGAAGGCGCTTTATCCATTTCTGAAGCCGGATTTGGAAGAGTAATGCATGTCAGTAGGGATATCATCACTCGTATCATTAATAATTATTTTATTTAAGGTAATATATCCTTATTTTTTATATTTACTAAAAATATATGAACAATTACAGCATATATTTTGTTCATTGTAACTTCATTGTAAACTAAGTTAATCAAGTTCTAACTTAATGTTATATGTTACATGGGCTGTTTTAATTCAGTTTAACATAATATAAGTTCAATGGACTCATAAGGTTAATTTTGATTCAGCTTAAAAATTGAAGGAAACCGGGATTTTTTTACAGTGTATATTTTTTATTATTATTATTTATAAGCATTTATTTTTTAATTCAATTATTTATTTGTTTGTATTTTTGTCATTCACATTTTTAAAAGTGTTTCATGTGTTTAAGTGTTTACTAAATATATGTTTCACATGGTTAGTCTAATACAGCATATCAGACTTTAAGAAATCCAAACACTCACCAAAAACCTGTTAAACTCAATTAAGTATAAAACTTGTGCTTTTTATTTGCACATTTGTGTCTACTTCCTTTAATCAGTAGGATAACCCTGTATTAATATCCACAAAAATTAATTTAGTTATATTTAAGTGACTTTTTAAGCTAAAATAAAACACACATATATGTGTTTACACGAGGACTTCCCATAGACACTATTGTACTAATAGTAGCTAATTATAATTACTAAAGACCAGCCGGATCCCAACAACAGAACTTTTAGCATTTTAAAAAGTGAATACAGACCATATTTACTCGCTTTACAAACCAATTGTTCCTTCAAGGTGCATCCAAAAAGAGTTGAGAATGTTTGAGCAAACTTGTTTTTTTATTAAACACACATATTTTGTACTGTAAATGTACGTTAAGCTAGGCAATTGAACAAAACAAAGCCCCCCCCCCCCCCCCCCCCATTATGTTTAATTTTTTATATAACTCCATATTTCTTTGCTTGGAAAATCCTTCTATTGTTGCGGACTAGCAGATGGTTAGCTGGAAACATGGCTTAGTCTCGATGACCGAAGCTAATTTCTAATAGCTGTGGAAGCTTGGCACATTTTTTTTCTTTTAGCAAAGGCTAAAAACAGCTGGTGGGATTTGATTAAACCCATTAAATGCACATTTCCAAGATATTATCCCCCTCCGGAACACCTCAACTTAAGTGCACACAGTGGAGCAGCAACGGTGCCGCCGTCTAGATTCTTTACACAGTTCTCTCATTTCAAAACAATAAACTAAATAGATTAACTTGCACATTATCTAGTGTCAGTATTGCCTAGTTAAGAGTAGGGCTGAGTAAATAAATTACACATGCATGAAGGGTTCTTTTGGGGTAGTTTTACTGGCAGGTGGTTAACGGTTTACTCCTTTTTATTAGTGAAGTTAAACCATGGCTTAGACAAACAGGAAGTCTTACCGTTTTGTCTTTCACTTTGTAATTACAAGTTCAGAAATTCAGTTCAGATTACATTGGTCATGAACGATCAGATGGAATAGCAAACTGTTTCTGCCAAAGCATGGATGTTTCTTAGTGTTTAGAGGATTTGCGAGGGCCAAAAAAAAAATAGAACTGCTGACAAGCATTAAATCGATATTAACTCGGCATTTAACATAACCCTACAAAAAGCACACATCTATAGAACAAAGCCTTTAGTACGCCTGGTCTCGGTCCACCTGTTCTTTGATATGTCAGGCAGCCAACCCGCGTTTGGTCACAGCAGGGATTAAGGTTTTTTTTTCTGTGCCCTTCAGTCTTGAACCCTCCATTGCTTGTCACCGTTCGACGTGTCTGCAGGTTTAGATGAAGAAAGGACTGGGACGGCAGAGACAATTTTTCTGGGACTATTAAATTCAGATGTCCCTCCTATTTGGCTGGGTGCATAACAGGTGCTGTTATAATCCTCTTTACATGGCGTTATTGTTCTCCGGACTCAAAAACAGGAACAAGCCAGGCTATTCACTGTTCTACAGGCCAGTTTTTGAAATTTCAGTGACAGCTTAGGCCTTCTCCAAGGCAGATCTTTTGTGCATAACTTTTGTCCATGACTGAATGCAAATTTAATTGCTTGTTGATGACAACGTGTCTCTGAGACTTTTTTTACATGATGCAACTTAGCATAAACTTTAGCACTGTATAAATACAAGTTTTATTGGGTACATTTTTTGAGATTGAAAATGTCCATTAACAAGCTTCACATAATGTGTGGTCAGTACAACGTGCAAAATCAGCATTTTATTTTGCTGTAAGATAAACAGTTCTGGACAAAGTACACAAATGAATAAAGTAAAAATACAGATACCCTAATAAAATCTTACTCAAATAATAAAATAAAAGTCCTCCTTTTCAAAAAAAACATGCGGTTTTTGATTTACTTAAGGAATACAAGTAAAGATGCATTACCAAAATGTGTCATAGTCTAATAACCACACTGATAATTCATGTAAAAACACATGAAACTGCATTTACACACTGAACTCTATTCAAATCAGTTTGTTTAATTAGTGAGGTTTTTTTTTACTGGAGACTCACTCTGAACGAATCTCTTGATTCAGTGAATCATTACTGGAGACTCACTCTAAACGAATCAGTGAATCCTTACTGGAGAATCAGGCTGTCTCTCAATATACATTTTTCAGTGTTCCTGCGTCCCCGTGTTCTCGTGTAACGTCATCGTCAACCACCAAAGTTCAGTTCCAAAACTCGAGATGGCAAGAATGGAGGATAGAGGATGCGTTGATGCAGACTTGAGCGCAAAACTCACTCGAGAAGTCCCAGAAGTATTTGCGGTAAATAAAGGAAGTAGGATACGCAGCATTTTATATTTATTATTAAGGTTCAGAGATATAACTTATTTATCTCATTTATCTCCCCAAATGAGACTGTGAAAGTAAACGTTACCAAAAAAAAAATTTATAAAGGCATAAACACATTAAAGGTGTTTATTTGCTTTTTGTTTTATTAGTATTGTGCAAAGTATATTTGTAAGTTTTTTTTTTGTACGTTATTTATATTGAAAAGAGGAAAAACAATAAATCTCTTTATAAATGCTGTAATGTTTAAATTTTCTGCTTAAAATGCGTGAATGTCATGCGATCATAATGGAGAACGCAGCATCTCATTTCTCACAAGACGCATTCTCTGTTCTCGCTGTCTCCCGAGTTCGTTCTTCGGGGGTAATTTGTCAAGAACGGTCTCCATAAGAAGTTCTCAGCATTCTTGAAATTAAGAAAAAGCTTCACTCTGAACGAATCACTTGAATCAGTAAATCATTGAGACTCACTCTGAACGAATCACTTGAATCAATGAATCATTACTGGTGACTCACGCTAAACCAGTCTAACAGGTTAACTGATAAAATTCAACTTCAATTATTAAACAATACTTCAATGTACTTGAGTACAGTAGTTAAGTAAAATTATTTAGTAACTGTCCACTACTGTTAATTAATAGCTTATTTAAATTCAGAAGTTAACCCCAAGAAGTCGAAGACCGCATACAGGCGTTTTAAGGCATCTTCTCCTAATAACGTCGAAAAGAACTTAAATGACCCTTTCAGTATTGATCATGCAGATAAGATCAATGCATCAATCGAATCTTATGAATCACAAGATGTTTTATACCATTTCTATACCATTTTTATACCATTGAATTCACAGCATGTTTTATACCATTTCAAATAAATATTTTTGCAGTAGCAGTTTCTCATTCCTTCCAGCAAATTGCAAATGCTTTTGGACATGCATCAATTGCTTTCATACAACTCTCTGCTGTTTTATAACATTATAATTCGCTTATGTCATGTCAGTCAAAATTAACTAAACTTGTGAATGCTGAATAGTCATTCCATATAAAACTAATAGTCCTCATTTCATTACTTGAGTCATTACATACAAAAATGTTGAACTAGTTGTCAAAATCTGTCAAGCTAATTTTACTTAAAAACTTTAAATCTTTTTTTTTTTGCTGAAAATGTCTTCTAAATTGAACAATTTCATGAATGATTTACAGACCTATGTATGTATGTTGTAGGTTCAGTTCCAATATGTCCTGCAGTATTGTTTACAGTTGTGCACAGCTCTACCCAAAGGGAGTTTATGTTTGTTGTAAATAAGGATGTTTTTATTATTTTGCACAATGCTGTGAATACATTTGAATTGTAAAGAGCAAATGCAGTAAACATGTGAAACATACATATTCAGTGTCTTGTACTCAGATACCTCACTAAATGCAGTGATGTCCAACTTTACTGTAGTTTTCAAATGGCTGTGCAAATAGTATATAGTGCTGTCTTGAGCATTTTCAGGACGTGTCACCAAAATCTGACTTATTTGCATTGGAAAAAATGTAGAGTAAAGTGTCATAATGAAAACATGACAAAGCCATTTGACTATCTTGTTCATAAACAATGGTGGTAGGACTTTTCATCTTGATGATACTGACACTTTCATTGACATGAATACTTGCTTTTGAGGAATGAGCTCTCCATTTTGAGCAAGTGACACACTTTTGCAGGTTATCCACTAGGTTTTGCAGTTTGTACTAATTGTTTTGAGAAATGCTTTAACTGTGGTGCAAATGTAAATAGTGCTGTGAGAAATGCACCAAAGCGACTGAGAAAAACTGTAATATCATTGATTTTTCAACAGAGCATGTTCTACTTGTAATGAACCCTTGCATGTTTTCATATACTCCAACATCTTTAATTGACTGACAACACAAAAGGAGAAAAGCACAACATAAAAAAATCAGAATAGATGAGGATATGAACCCTTGAACCAGGATATGGGCAATTTCAGGTTAAAAGCTGTGAGCCGTAATGAACCCTGCGGTCATTGCTCTGAATTAGACTCACAGGCAGGTACTTTCAGTCAGGCAAACGGTACTAATGAGCCCTGACTGACTTCGCGCTCGGGCACAGCAGTGGGCAGCCCCCTATTGACAGGACCCCTCAGTGTGACCAAAGCTCTGCCTGCTTTAAAGCGCAACAGTCATTCATGTTCATCAAACTGGTCATGTGCACTGACATAAGTGTGTATTGACTGATCGTGTTACGTATCACTTTGGTCACTGGCCTAAATGATTCAAAGGTTACACAGGCGCCACTGAGCATTAACATTTTTCACTGATCTTCAATTTTATATTAGGAACTTTAAGAGTTAGGAGACCACTTAAAAAATCTCAGTTTCTCTGGTTTTCTGTTTTTATTTTATAGAGATTTAAAACCAAACGATTCTGTCATTATTTACTCTACCTTCACTTCATAAACTTGTTTGGGTTTCTTTTCTTCTGTTGAACACAGAAGAAGTTACTTTGAAAAATGCTGAAAATGGGTAACTATTGACTTCCAAAGTATTTGTTTTGTTAAGAAAGTCAATGGTTACTTATTTTTCAAATAATTTTATTTTGTGTTTTTACTCATAAAGGTTTGGAGCCACTTGAGCAGGGGTGCCCAATCTTTTTCTTATGAAGGACCAAAAACCAAACTTGATTGAGGCTAGCTGGCCGGAGGTAAATATAGTTGCCATGGGTAAATTCCTAATTTATTTATTAAAATTAAAAAACGACTAGAAAATATTGCTTTATATTAACTACATAGTTTTTTTTTTCATTTTACAATGAACTTGTTAGTAAAAATCTCATTTATAACAGAATTTCTCATAAAGAGTAGAGGTGTAACCTCGGTGTCCTGGCTAAATTCCCTCTCGGCCCTTACGATCATGGCCTCCCAATCATTCCTTATCCACCGAATTGGCTCTATCACTGTCTCTCCACTCTACCAATAGCTGGTGTGTGGTGAGCGCACTGGCGCCGTTGTCCTGTGGCTGCCGTCGCATCATCCAGGTGGATGTTGCACACTGGTGGTGTTGTGGAGAGACCACCCCTCGTGATTGTGAAGCACTTTGGGTGTATGGCCATACACAATAAATGAGCTATATAAATACACATTACATTACATTACATTACACTGTTATAAATGCCTTGATTTGCTTGCCGATGTCTTCTGCATAGTCTGTCGAGCGACAGTAAATAAATAAAAAAATATGTTTCATTTACATTTAATTGAAACATTTAATTTCAGTTTGCTTTTTTTGTAGCTCAACAGTAAAACTAACAAATTAAAGCTGCAAGCATCGATAAAAAGGACCTCATACTAACAAAAAAATGTTATGTCAAATCAGAATTAATGATCTCTTTGTTAAAAGCATTCGTCCCAACTCTCTCAATCATTCTCACTGTCCTCTCAATTGGGATGGTGTGCCAAATCAAAGGTTACAATGGGCCAACCTTGGCCCTACCTTGGGCATCGCTGCACTTGAGGGTGAGCAAATTGTGGGTAATGTTTTTTTTTTTTTTCTGGGGTTTACCTTAGACATCCCTTTAAAGTAAATTATCAATATGTGTTTTGTTCTATGAAGTTCATTTAGCCAAATTTCAAATAAAAATATTATTTAGAGGGAGTGGCATGGTGGCTCAGCTGTTTGCACTTTCACCTTACAGCAAGAAGGTTTGAGTCCTGGCTGGGTTAGTTGGCATTTCTGACTGAAGTTTGCATGTACTCTCCATGTTGACGTGGGTTTCCTCCGGGTTATCCGGTTTCCCCTACAGTCCAAAGGCATGCTGCATAGGTGAATTGGGTAAACAAAATTGACCATAGTGTGTGTGTGTGTGTGTGTGTGTGTGTGTGTGTTCGTGTGTGCGTGTGTGCGTGTGTGCGTGCGTGCGTGCGTGCGTGCGTGTATGTGAATGAGTGTTTTATGCAGCGGGTATCAGCTGCATAAACTATAGGCTGGAATCGTTGGCGGTTCATTCCGTTGTGGTGACCCCTCATAAATAAGGGACTAAGCTGCAGGAAAATGAATGATTTATTTAGAGCTTTCATTTGTTGTGATCTGAAGTTAAAACATTGGTATTGTGTAGTCTAAAAATGTAAACATGTTGTGTGTAAACGTATGAAAACAAGGCTTTTTGTTGTTGTTCTTTTTTGCAAAATAATCAAAATGACAACGTTTTATTGTAAATTTGGAACTACTACTACTACTATAGAGATCTTCTAATAATATAATCTTTAGTTTACAGAAAAGTCAAATTGTTAATTACTTGGTTCATTTTAAGTTGTTGTAGACTACTAAGGATCTTCCAACAATATGACATGACTCCAACATTTTGCTGTTGTTTAAACACACGTGGCAATTTTGATATTCATCTGTTCATAAAAGTCTGCGTGAAGCAGAAGTTGCGAGATACTTTTGTTTCAGTATGTGTATGGACTTCTAACTGAAATAGAATATTGAGTAGGGGCATGGCTTTCTTTTTAAGCATCATTTCCTCATAGGAAGCTAATGGTAAAAGGGGTTAAGAATATTGTGGCTGAAGCAGTCAAACTGACATCAAAATTACAGGAAGCAAATGGTCAGACTTTGATTGAAGATCACCAAACTGTTTTTTCTGAAACTTTCTAAAAAGTTAAACGATGCACTCTCCTAAAATAAACATTGTAAATGTAGATTTTTTACAAACTTTATCAGCACTTCAGATTTACAATATATTTGATTTAGAACTAAACACATCTGGCTCTATTGACAGTTATTTAATTAATGTATTTGTTATTGAGACCCCCTCTATTATTTTTACCAGCCTTTTCTTATGTGTATCTGCATTTATTAGCAGCTTTAATTTAATTCAGGCAGTTTTTTTAGCTTGATTTTGTCACAATTTGTTTTGAAAAGTCATTAAAGTTGCAAATTGTCAATGCTGCTGTTTTTTTTTCTAGATCAACATTTGTTCTTTTCTTGGACCTCAGCTCACCCCAAATACTTTCCCATTGACATCTCTAATCACACAGGGAAGGAGATTTCATGGAGACTGAAATGAACAGACGTTTGGAAGCGAAAGAGAGACAGGCAAGCTGATTGTTGGGTCACAGTTCAGTCTGGGAGGCAAACCTAGTTAACTTTATGAGCTGTGACCAATGTTCTCATTGAAGCAGTCAGAGCACTGAAACAAATCACTTGCTAGAAACATTATATTGTTTACCAGAGCTATATATACAGCATTTCTTCATGTTAAACTATAGAGTACGACTTTTGGCAAAACACAATACAGTAGCAATCCATAGTTTATTTGCAGTACAATTAATGTACATATCTTGTTCATATGATACTTTTATTGGGGATTATACTTTTAAATGATAAATCATAATCCAAACTCTTAACATTACGTTTGTATTTTATTATTTTTTATTGGTGCTAAAAAAATGTATAAAGAAACCTGGAAATCCATGGATTTTTTTTGCATAACACAAAAGCTTCTTTATAGTAGAAAAGGCTTTTTTTATTCATAAAAGTTACACACAGTTTCAAGCAGACCCCCTAGTTTTTCACGATTCCGCGATCGCTGAATCCAACGCAAAATCAACAAAAAGTCGCAAATTTTTTCGATCCTGCAAAATTGTTAATTAAACGCAAAATGATCACAAAAATGTAAATAATCTCATAAAACATCCAATTCCAAACCATATAATCAAATTATACTTATTTCAGTTTGCAATTAATTGTTTTACATGACTTATAGATGTTGCACATGATTTATTTATTTTTTATTGTAAATGGTCAATAAATGGTCAGTAATTATTACAGTATAATGAAACACTGATAAATTCATAGAAGAACATAGAGGAAGCCTGGGGGATAAAACAGTAAAGATAAAAATTTGAGATTGAAATAAATGTTTTTTTTTTTTTTTTAATGAATAACCGGTACAATATCCATAAAATAAAAATAAAATACAATAAGTTAAACAAGAAATACATATAAAGTAAAGCTTAAAATAAAATAAAATATTAAGAGTGCAAGTAATTCAAAATGAAGTACTGATGTTACAGAGGAATTTTAAATAGAGCATGCCAAGATAATGTTTTCCTATCCTTATAACCAGAAAGTGTTTCAAAATATTGTTGCAATTCTTTATGAATACCTTAAAAAGCAGTTTATGATTGGTGAATTTGCATTTGTGGATGTGGTATTTAGTAAGAAAAAGTAAAAGATTTATGAAGTAGAACACTTTCTCAGTATTACATAATGCACGTGATGTATTTGAGTATATTTACTAGTTATTTTGCAGGATAATAGTATTCGGCATAAAGTGCAATTTATTGGCTTAACTAGGTCAATTAGACAAGTTAGGTTAATTCTGCTAGTAATTGGACAAACAGTATTTAGTTCTGTTGCCATTAGAAAAAAAAATAAAGTAGGGGGTTAATAATATTGGCCCCAAGTTTCGACCTCATTTTTTACGCTGCTTTTATTTCAGCCAAACTAAAAGTGGAAAAAAAATAGAATAGGAAGTAGTGTGAACATTTCCTTGCTCTGTTAAACATAACTTGGAAAATTTTTGAAAAAATGTAATAAAAGTTTATCTAATTCATAATATGTCATAAAAAATTAGGTAACAGCATCATAAAGGCAAACATCTCTATCAAAATTTCACACTGAAAGGAAATCTGCATTAGGTATTAAAATTAAAAAGGGTAAAAGTATAAAGAAACCTCAAATCAATTGGTTTAAAGCACCTGCTGAATGCAAGTCTCTGCTAAAAACAGAACTTATAAATTCACAGCCTAAAAATTGCTCCAAAATAAAAGTTTACAAAGTTGACAGGCGGTGTGTGTAGCGTGTGAGCGTAACAGGTTGTTTTTGTGTAGTAGCATTCATCTCCGCAGAGAGGCTGTTCTCAATCCTCTCTGTAAATGTGTGAGAACACGCAATGGCCTCAGACGCATTAGAGAATAATTACACTTGCGCTCTGATGCACTGCCATTCAAGCCTGCCGGACAATATTTCAGGGATTAGAGATGTCAGTGCCACGGGCATCTTCAGAGAAATCACAGGCACCAGACTCACATTCTTATGCAAAAGCAGGGAAGTGTTTGGATACTTTGATACAACCCTCAGAGTCCCCCCACACGCCACACACACACATACACACAACCTTTAAAAATCTGTTCAATGAGGCTGAGTGCACAAAGAGCAGGGAGACAGATGCTCAGTTAAAAGAATCTACATCAACCCATGAGAAAATCATCAATGTTGCAACTCAGCTCATCTTGAATTGATTTATGTATACACTAAATTGATAGTTCAATTATTTAAATGATGACAGAATTTTCAGTTCTGGATGAACTATGCTCATGCTGATTTGAAAACAGCTTTTTTGTAAACTATTGGTAAATAAAATAACACAGTAAAACACAAATATGTGGCATGGTGTTTTTGACTTGGGTCATAAAACAACCACTCAAATGCATAACCACTTAGCAACATCCTGACAACCACCCTAGAAAGATTTGCTTTAAGAAAAAAAAATCTAGTTTAAATTAGGGATGCAAGGAATTTTCTGATGCCAAAATTATTGTGCAAAATTGGCTTTTTTGCTAAAAGAGAAAATAAAAAATGAACTAAAACAAACAAAATAATAAAGAATTATTACAAAACATTTTCGGTTTGGGTATTCAGTCAAGTATAGAATGTTCGGTTTCTGTTTGGGCTGATAATTTTATTTTATCTCTAGGTTAAATCAGGTTAAATCAATTAAAATTAGATATGGTTTATTGTCTTTATTCCTTTAAAAAAATCTATTAGAACTGCAGTATTTTATATTTTTATAAGGAATTTGAAAAACACATTTTTTGCATCGCAATTCACATTTACATATAATAATAATAATAATAATAAGTATAATAATAATAATACATTGTATTTATAATGCAATTTTTCTAAAACCTAAAGCACTACTACAACAGAGAAAATCAAACGTGCAATAAAATACAAGGATTCAACAAAGAAAAATAAAAAAATATAAACAGAATGATCAAGGATCAAGTTTTTACAAAATCTTCTTAAAACTAGCTAGTGTGGAAGCATTCCTGACAGAATAAGGGAGAGCATTCCAAAACCTGGGTGCAGCAAAAGAGCATATCACAGGTTGTGTGTCCACACTGAAAAATACTGAAAAAAAGAACACTTTGAAAACTAGAATGATAAAAATATAAGTCTAAAAAAATCTTAAGTTATCTTACAATATTCTTAATTTTTTTTGATTATTATTAAGTGTGTAATATAGTGTACAATTAGGGACACAAATAAAGCCAAAAAACGAACTTTATAAATTATAACAGAAATGCCCACAAATAATATATATTAATATGTATATATTAGTATAGTCGTAAATAGTAGTATGCAAAATGCTATGTATAGCAAAGCATATTGATATTCTTTATTCCTATCAAAACAACAAAATTATTAGAATTGCAGTATTAGATTATTTTTGTCAGTAAGAAATTTAAATAAGTAGATTTTACAACTTCCACAAAAAAGTGCACTTAAAAATATGATTTCTTTAGATTATTAAGTGTATAGTGTACAATTTTGGACAGAAATGCTCTCAAATTTATACATAGACTGGCTTAGTGCTACACATAATAATGGATTAATGGAAATTACAACTGCAAAAAGAATATCATGAGATACAAAACGTGAAATGATTGATAATTGAGAAAGATATATATTTAAAACATTTCAAATTTTGCAGATCAACCTAAAAGGGATAGTTCACCCAAAAATGAAAATGTACTCACTATTTACTCACTCAAGTTTTTGCAAACCTTTATAAGTTTTGTTATTTGGTTGAACACAAAAGAAGATATTTTGAAGAAATTTAGACAACAGTATCCATTGACATCCATAGTAGGAAAAGCAAATACCATGCAAGTCAGTGATTGCAGGTTTCCAGCTTTAGGTTGAGTAAATAACGACAGAAATTTCAGTTTGGTTGAGCTAATTCCTTCACTGTAAAAATGATTTGACAAAAAGTAGCACGATCGCCTCACAAGAAGAAGGTCGCTGGTTTGAGCCTCGGCTGGGTCAGTTGGCATTTCTGTGTGGAGTTTGCATGTTCTCCCTGTGTTTGCATGGGTTTCCTCCAAGTGCTCCGGTTTCCCCCACAAGTCCAAAGACATGTGGTACAGGTGAATTGGATAAGCTAAATAGTTCGTAGTGTATGTGTGTGAATGAGTGTGTATAGATGTTTCCCAGTGATGGATTGCAGCTGGAAGGGCATCCACTGCATAACATATATTGGATAAGTTGGCAGGTCATTCCGCTGTGGCGGCCCCAGATTAATAAAGGAACTAAGCTGAAAAGAAAATGAATGAATGTTTCAATAAGTTAATCAGGGTGGCACGGTGGTTCAGTGATCGCCTCACAGCAAGAAGGTCGGTGGTTCGAGCCCGGCTGGGCCAGTTGGCATTTTTGTGTGGAGTTAGCATGTTCTGCTTATGTTCCTGTGGGTTTCCTCCGGGTGCCCTGTTTTCCCCACAGTCCAAAGTCAAGCGCTATAGGAGAATTGGATGAACTAAATTGGCCATAGTGTGTGTGAACGTGAGCGTGTATTGGTGTTTTCTAGTACTAGGTTGCAGCTGGAAGGACATCCGCTGCTTAAAACATGTACTCAAATATTTGGCGGTTCATTCCGCTGTGGCAACCCCTGATAAATAAGTAACTAAGCCGAAGGAAAATTAATGAATGAAGGTATCAGCTAATTTTTTTTAGTCAGTTTGATTGAGATTAAATTGAAATGATTAGAAAAGCTAATTTGATTCAACTAAAGGAATTAAGACAATAATTTTTTATAGTGTTTAAGTAAACACAAAGCTAACGTGGTTTTGTCCAGTGACTTCACTCAGTTTTAATATCCAGATTGTCCTTCAGCACAGTTAGCCGGTCAACCCTTCGTCTTGAAACACTCTCACTTTTTTTTCTCCCTGGTCTCTGAACCCAATAATAAACCCAGCAGAGCCACAAAGAAGCTCAGTTCATTAGACTGACATAAGAGCCCTAAGGAGTCTTCAGCTGACTTCACTATTCTTCCCTTCTCAGTGGAAACTAATGACAGTGAGCTAGTCCTGATTAGACAAAAGAAAGACGGCTTTACATTTGGCTTCTCTCTCCTATTATAAAGCACGCCGTCATTGTATCTAATGGGATCCTCCATTGACGCCAGGAGTGCGAGTGGAGGCTTTCTAACATGCAAGTCAACTGTGACCCTCATCAGACTGAGGTTGTTGATTGGGATTGTTCAGGGGTTAATCTGGAGGAGAGGAGCATGATGGGAACATTGAAGTTTCTAATTAAGGCCGTTCATTACTTCTGTGCACACTTTCTCAGGATTTAGTGGCCACAAGTGCGCTGGAGTGGATTTGAAGTCGGTAAAATCTAAGTTTTATTAAGATCGGACACTGCAGTCGCCTCTTCTTCTAATTGAAAATTCCAAGATGTCGAGTGGAAAACAGTTGCACATTACGTCAATCAGTGTATTTACATGTGACAATATGCTAATAGGCTTTTAAAACCTGATAACTTAAGAAAACCAATAAATAACATTCCAGTTCGGTATCCAAATATAGGCAGAATCACTGTTTTAAAGGTGTCATGGTTGGGTACATACCTCGGATTTGGGGTCACGGTTTGATACGAGTTTGGTAAAACAGGAAAAAGCAACAAATCTCCAGTATTAATAGTATAATGAAAAATGAAATTGTATAATTATTAGACTGTAAAACAACTAAAACAACAGAAAAACAATTGCTTATTAAATTTAAGATTCAGTATAGCTTCAATACTGTAATCTCTTTTAATAAACATGCTAACATGGGAGGTTCATCATTTGTTAATGAAGCAGTGGACAACTAGTGTTCAGTCACTGCTCATAAGTGGGCATATACAGTAGAGGACAATTGACAATTTTACCGCTGCCCGGGGCTGAGGGTGGTGTTCGGTATACGTAAATTGCTGGGCGACCACCATTTTCTTAGAGGATGACAAGCTGACAAAACATTGCTGCAACTCTAATAAAGTCAGGGCCAGCACGTCCATAGAGGCGACAATAATAGTGAGGGCGGCAAACGTGCCCCACCGCCCAACACAATGTACTGACTTTCATCCACAACTTTTATCCGTACTGACTTTCAATCCCCCACCATTCTAAGCACGAGCTACGTGTGAAATCGCCTACTATTCAAGTAGGCACTACTGAATTACCATTAGAAAAGTATGTTCTATATAGTGTAAATGGGAGTAGTATGAATGGAGATCGAACGTACTGTATCTTCCATTTGTCATTATTACATGACCCACCCATGTCAGTTGCGTCGCATCACTCCCATTCATGAATTCTCTGGTGTGGCATTATGGGATAGCGTAGTGTACATCGGATGTGCACTACAGGATCTTGCCGGAAGTAATAGGTCATCAGGGGTACGTCTCTCATACTGTTGTCCAAATACTATGAATTTGGACAGATTACTCGGCTCGCATACTGTTTTTAACATACTATATAGCAGGGGTGTCCAAACTCAGTCCTGGATGGCTGGTGTCCTGGAGAGTTCAGTTCCAACCCTAATCAAACACATCTAAACCAGCTAATTAAGCTCTTACTAGATATACTAGAAACTTAATGGCAGGTGTGTTGAAGCAAGTTGGAGCTAAACTATGCAGGACACTGACCCTCCAGGACCGAGTTTGGACACCCCTGCTATATAGTATGGAAGTATGCGTTTTCGGAAGCAAAAATGGCCTAGAGTGCATGGTGCAGGTGCACTCAGTGCATCTTTAAATCCACTTTTGCCATTTTAACTACAGGAAAAATAGTCTGAGCACCCGGCACATGGTCTGAAAGGGTTGTCCTTATTCCCTTAATGAGTTATGGGTGTGTTTTGAGAATAACGTGCATTAAATCAATTAGAGTCTCATCTCCTATTCCTTTTAAGAGCAAGTTGTGGTCGCATCATGGTGGCTTCGCTCTTTACATGGCAGACTTTGAAAGCAGAAAAAATTAATGCTTCATAAGCAAATGATGGATCTACACATGTGCAGGTCATCAAGGTTAAAATGAGTTGAATTTCACTTAAATAGTTGCCTCAATGGCAACATGCCAACAATGTGCCTTAACACACCTTTTCAAAACAGCATGCCCATGGGCACACAATCAGATTTGCTGTTTAAACAACGTGCAAATTTGCAAAAAGAATAGCAACTTTGCATGCAACGCCACTCATCCATGACAGTTTCAAAGGAGTGAGCCAATCGAAAGAACTTGGAGGAGGGAGAAGTGTTGAAAGCTTCTGTTTACAGCAGAAAGTTGGCATGACAACTGTTTTATTTGACCACAAATACATTAAATGATACATTGGCATTCATAACAGCTAATACACTATCAGAAATAAAGATATACACGAGTTGTTACTGGGGTGCTATCTTTTTCAAAAGGTACAAATTTGTATCTAAAAGGTCCATATTAATACCTCAAGGGTACATATTGGTACCTAAGAAGTACAAAAGTGTTCCTCTTAAAATTTGTAGGTACTAATATATACTTCTGAGGTTCCAATATGGACCCTTCAAGTACAAATGTGTACCTTTTAAAAAGGTACTACCCCAGTGACAGCTTGGGTACCTTTATTTCTGAGAGTGTATATGACCGGTTAATTTTTTGACTGGTTCGATTTTTGCTGTTATATTTGATTACTATACAAAGCTTCCTCTGGAGTTTTGTGTATTTAATTTATTTTTTTTTTTTTTTACTTCAGCTGCAGTACAACATAATTTCATCCATGCCCTCACAACAAACTCTGAGGTACTGGATGAGAGTACGAAGTAAGGACTAGTGGAAGAGAGTGAATAGAATGGAAAGAAAACTTCCACATTTCTCACTGCATTTCTCACTGCATTTTCATTTGTATGTTCAGTGATGAAGGGTGTGATGAGTCTTCAGGTGTTCACTGTGCATGCACTTGTGCCCTTATGGGTGAGATATGGGTGGCTGTGGTTCTGTACTGAGAATTCTGTCAAACAGCCATGTGTGTGTGGACTATCCTGTTGCAAAATGCTCCAAAAAGTCCTACACAATGGTAGTAGTTTGATTAAGTTGTTTGCATGCCTGTTTACAGTAGAAAGTTGACATGACAACTGTTTATAGTCTAATAGCTGAGGAGGCGCTGTTTTAAAGCCCTTCCTGAGTGCTGCATCTCATTTTCTTAGACACAGACACATTTTGGGCTTCTAAGTTGTTGCACTTCTGCCTTTTTTTCATGATTGATTGATTTACATTTCTTAGTCTTTTGGCCTGTAAACATGATAAAAAAAAAAATTGTGTATAATAGTTGACCCAGAACTGTACCAAAAAAGTTGGGATGGACATTTAATACTACTTTCCTCCTGTGTTTATTTTATGGCCATCTGTTAAATGGCCAAAAGTCATCCTACTGTACATACTAATGATTTTTAACAACAAACCAACTTTCAGTAAATCCTGTTAAACATGCATTGTTTTACCTTAAAACAACATCTAATGTCAGTTTTTGAGCATGCCCTGCAACTGCATCACTCTCACAAGACAGATAAGCTCAATCCTCAAAGCACAGAAGAACAAGGGTTTCTGGGACATCTTTGGCTCTGTGGTGCAGGTTGGGGGATTGGATTAGAGAGTGAGTGTTTGGGAGGCGGACTGTCAGGAGTGAGTCTATTCAGCGGCGTCTGAGAGCCGCTATTGTGGACTTGAGAGCGAGTGTCAATAAGGGGGCAATCAAGCATGGGGCCAAGGGTTATTTTGGAGGAGCCATCCCTATTCTGCTCTACCTGTGACAGGCCCTTATGCGCCTTCCTGAACCCTTGTGGAGTCGTGGAGGACAAAGAGAGAGAATAACATTCCTGCTCTATGCTGCTTTAAGGATGTCCATGGAGAATGTGACCTCCCTCACTTTCATACAATGCATATATACATGCTCATTATTACTGAACAGAGCAGAAACTCATCAAAATAAGCGACTGCTCAAGTCAAGTACAACGTTTTTCTTTGTTTTCTACTAGGCGAATAATTATTTTAGTGAGTTTTTTTTTTAACACGTTTTTGTTCATTTTGAGTATGATGCATTGGCATTTAAAATAGGTAATATATGACCTGTTATTGTTTTCGCAGTGCTGTTGGATTTTGTGCTACACAGGCAGTGGTGTAAAGTAACAAATTACAAAAACTCAAACTACTGTAATCGAGTAGTTTTTCTCAGAAATTATAATTTACTAAGTAGTTTTAAAGATGTGTACTTTTACTTTCCCTTGAGTACATTTGTAGTGCAGTATTGGTATGTTTACTCTACTACTTTCCTTTAACCTGCAGTTACTACTTTATTTTGTCTATGGGGATTAGAAAAACAGTCCTGTGATTTCTGTCCAATCAAATCACACATAGAAGGTAAATGGCATCATTATGAACTACCTCAAGACATGGGCGATTTATAATCGCAGCAAACAGTTTGGAAGCATTAAAAGTGTCCAAAAGAAGATGTCCAAAATCGTTACTCTCATTGACCCAGAGACTGTTTAGATGCATGTCGCTGATGAGAAGATGACGGACGATGTCAGATTGACGTTGTACCCCAACGTCGTGGGGACGTTGCGTTTTGTTTGGAAATGGAAAATCGAGTTGATGTCAGAACACAACGTCAGGCTGGCATCAATGTTCAACGCCCAACCTAAAATCAATATCTAATAATGTTATAGCTTGATGTTTTGTGTACGTTACCACTATGACATCTATCAGACGTTGAATTTTGGTTGCCATACCTGATGAATAAATGTCAGTATTTGACATCAATGTGATGTTGGTTTAAGATGTTGGCTCGACGTTGGATTTTGATCACTTTCTAGCACAATCTAAAATCAACCAAATATCAACGTCATTTGACGTCCTTATTAGACATCAAAATAATGTTGACCTTAGACGCTGGCTAGACATTAAATTTTGGTCACCTGACGTCACGACCTAAATCTAACCTAATATTAACATCTTATGATGTTGTGTGCTTGCTGGGCAATAACTAAATGCTCTACAGAATGTTACGTTTGCACACATCCACATCAGCTTTTTACAGCGTAATACTCACTGCTCACTACTCTTGAGTACTTTTGAAAGGTATACTTTTTACTCATACTTTGAGCAATATTGACAATAGATACTTTTACTTGCACTACATTTTTTAGGCAAGTAATGGTACTTTTACTTAAGTATAATTTTTCAGTACTCTTTCCACCACCCACTGCACACAGGTCATTTATGTGCTGCTGTATTTTAAACATGATCAATGATTACGTTTACATTAATATATTTTATTTATGCCCAAACAACAAACTCTGAGCTACTGGATGCGAGTATGAAGTAATGACTGGTATGAGAGGGTTGTTTTAATGGAATTTGATTCTGCACACAGAATAGACAGAAAACCTTTCTGTCTACATTTCCTGTACAGCATTTGTAAAATGTAGTTTAGTGATAAAGGGTGTAATGAGTACCCAGGAGTTTACGGTTCTGTTTCCTGGCATCTGTGGTTCTCTATAGACTTGGTAAGTGCATAGAATGCAGTGTCAAACAGCCGTGTGTATGTATGGACTACCCTGTCTCAATATGTGGCAAAAAGTCCTACACAATGGTAATAGTTTGATTAAAGTGTTTACATGTCTGTACTACACTTCAGTAGTGCAGCTAAAACTAGGAAAGCTCAACATGTATTAGTTTGAGTTGTAATAATAACGATTATAACTTTAGTCATATTATGATTTTAATCAAAAATTGTTGTAGACTCTTAATCAGAGTATTGTCTTTATCATATTGCATTCAGAGTATTGGTGTCCATGTATACTTTGCAAATAGTTAACTGTAGCTGCTTATTTGATTCTGTGAGTCATGAGCTGCAGACTCACTCTGAGCAGATCATTCAAATCAGTTGAGTCATTAACTGCATTCTTGTTGAGCAGATCATTTGATTCTGTGAGTCTTGAACTGTAGACTCACTCTGTGCAGATAACTTCAATCAGTGAGATATGAACAGCAGACTCACTCTGAGCAGATCATTTGAATCAGTGAGTCATGAACTGCAGAGCTACAGAAGTTCTCCTTTGTCAAATGCTAGCTATATCTTTTTTTATAATTCTTTGGAACATAATTAAAATAAAATTGTAAGCACTTCTCTCCTTGTGTTGTGTCCTTTAAAAGCCCAAATACAGAAACAGAAGAAGCTCTGTGGAAAAGCAGCATTTGGAAGGCATTTTAGCTTTCTCTGTTATAACATTACAGTGCCTCTGGCCATGCCCCGTCACTGTGCAGGGTGTGCGCGCGAGGTGAATGCACGTAACCGAAACGCTTGTGATATAGCCCGGATGTATTTTTTGTAGTCCTCAAACTTGTTGGCTGTAGGCATTGCTAAGCTAACTCTCTAAGAACCAATGTCTCCCTTTGCATCTTACATTCAAAGAAGTTGTCACACAGCTACATTACACATGAACTTATCTTTAAAATATGATTTCATTGTGGACCAACCCTATAATACACTTGTGATTATGGCTTGAAATGGCTTTTAATTAATTCTAAATTAATTAAAATCTAAAAATCCTGAAAAAAATACCAAATTTACTTAAAAAGATAATACAAAAAAATTCATTGAAATTATATGGATGTATGAACGTATGTATGGCTTGATTCCTCTAAGTTGCATCTGCTGTTAAGACTGAACCACTTTAACTGTGTCAAAGCAAGCGAATCATTACACACCACCAGCTACACACACACACACACAGACACACACACACACACACACACACACACACACACAGGCACACAGAAGCATTTCTCTTTGCCCCATTACCCACAAGCCAGCGTGACCAATCCTGCTTTGTCACCAATGGTCAGGTCATTCAGTGGCGGCTGTATTTCTCTCTGCCTCTCTTTCTCTCGCTCTTTTTCTCCACAGACTCACTCGCTCAGCTGTCGCATGAGAGGAACGTGAAGGGGGAAAAGACGTCGCTCCTCTCCCTTTGAGTCGGGTCAGCCAAAAGAGTCAGCGAGACAAGAGCGAAAGAAAGAAATGTGCGATTTAAAAGAGATTTAGAATTTAAAAGAAACCCTTGAAAAGTGCGTGTGCACCAGGGGTGGGGGGCTGAATTATCATTTATATCGTCTCTAGAAGCAGATAGTTATAATCTTATCAAATATTTATAATCTGGAATTCATGGTTCGTGATCTGAAGGTTCACAAAGTTCACAGTTCTGGTTCACTGAACAAAATGTCACTTATTTATATGCATATATGTGCACTTCAGGTTTTTTTCTTCCTTACGTTTGTAAAAAAAAACAAGCTGCGATATAGATTCAATCAGGTTTTACTATTGCAGAGACAAATCAGATATCTGTAAAATAACTCTTAATCAAAACAGTCAATGCAGATACTTTTTTTGTTTAGTTTTGTGTTGCTTGCCACACATTGCATTATTATAAACAACCCTCACAAATCTATCTTTTAAATTCCCACTTTATATTAAATGGCCTTAACTACTGTGTACTTACATCAATATATAAACAAGGTACTAATGTGTTTATAATGTATTGTAAAACACTTCTGGTGCTATTTAGTGTAGGGTTAGGGACAGGTTTATGGGTTGGGTTTAAGTGATGGTCAGTAGTGTAATTACAAATGTAATTACAGATTTAATTACATGCAGGAATTTAATCAAGCATAAGTACAATGCATAAACATATTTACACAATAAGTACATTGTAAGGAATGAATCGTTTCAATGTAAGTGCATATTAGTTAAGGCCACTGAATTTAAAGTGGGACCTATTTTACTATTAATACAATACTACTATACTATAAAATATTATTTTTGTGCATGTACATTAGTTAATCCTTACTAAACTGTAGCCAAATCTGGAGCTAATTTAACAAAAAACTTGCGATAACTGTCCAAAACATGGTACACCCAAATTTATGTTATAGAAAAATGTTAAATAAAATAATAAAAAAAAGAAAATTAAGAGGAAAAAGTAGTTGATAATTTGTAGTTTGTAATTTTTTTTTGCAATATTTATCTTACATTTAAATGTATTATGTTTTTATTTCCGTTGATTTTCAGTGATAAAGATATTATTTTAATAAATATATATATATAAATAATTTTGTTTTGTTCAAATGCGTTAAAATATATTGACTACATTTACTGAGAAATGGATAAAAATATGAATTTTCTAAATGGGCACTTTTAGAAAAAAATGGTACAATGTTGTACCAAAGAAGGTACAAACTCTTGTCACTGGGGCAGTACTTTTTTATGGGACAGAATTGTACCTTAAGACAGAGAAACAAATTTGTATCATTGCAGTTTGTACCTTTAAGGATGTAATTTGTTCCACAGGAAACCAAAATGTACCTTTGTTTTTTAAAAATGCAGGGACAATATTGTATCTTTTGCAATATTGTACAAATCTGATCCATAAAGGTACCACTACAGTGACAAGACACTTTGTACCTTAACAGTGTCAAAAATGCTTACCAAACATTTATTTAAAATGTCTTAAATGTTTAGTTTACAATACCTATAGTTTTGTTTTACCAGTTGTTTTGTATTATAGAATTTAATAATTAATGTTTATAAGTTTCTTTAAACATATGCTTTTAAATGATGATTCATGTTTTAATATGGAAATTATTCATAACATCGCTTTCCAGTATTACTTTCCAGTAATATTTATTTTCATAGATATTGTAATAAAGAAGTTGTCCAACACTTATGTACCTTTTATATGAAAACAATTGTGTACGTTCATTTCAATTGTACCGCACAGAACAGTATCATAAGAGGTCTTTTCTGGACCAAATAAGGTACAACTTTCACAAAGGTATAAAACTGCTCCTCAAGGAACATTGTTTGTACCACCGTGCACCTTTTTTCTGAGAGTGTACCTAATGTGTTTTTTTATGCATTTATTTTTGTTATACATTTATATATGTTATTCACACACTGTAAAAATAAATCCTGGTTGCCTTACATTTTTAAGCTGAATCAAATTAACCTTATGAGTCCATTGAACTTACGTTATGTTAAATTGACTTAAAACAGTTTGTGTAACTTATAAAATTAAGTTAGAACATGATTAGCTTAGTTTTATAAGTTACAATGACCTAAAAACATATGCTGTCAGGACTAATTGATCATATCATTTTTTACACTGTACATATTGTACATTTATGAACATTTTGCAATTTTTTTTATAGTCACAATTTTGCCTTAAAGTGATAAATTTAAACCTTAAAAATGACTATATAATATATATAGTCATTTTTAAGTCATAATATATATATATAAATAATTCAAATATAAAAATATTATATATAAATATTTTTTTTTATTTACACTTTATCACTTTATTGAAATGAATGAATGAATTTGTTATAACCTAAAATATTTGAAGAGTTTTTATTCCTGTAAAAAATATCTCTTTATCTATCGTTTTAACCTGCAAAATCATTATCATCAAAATCACAAACAGCTCTCAGTATTTACGTTTTTAGAGTGTCGTCTCCATATGTGGTGTCCCCTGTTATTGGGACGAATGGACATCTTGCCACCAAGCTGGTTCTTAATTCTCCATGTCAGATACAATGGCAGCAATTATATGCTAATCAAGGCAGGCCTAGCGTAGCGCTGTGTCGGAGCTGGTACCCGTGAGCTTGTTTAGTCACGGCTTATTACAGCACCATTACAGCGGTCACGCTTTAAATCAGCCTTTCTCCACGCAGACACCAGCGCTTTCAGCCGCAGTGTTCAAAATCATATTAAAGATAATGATATGTGCTAATGGTAGGTAATAGTCATTATTAGGACGATTGTCAGTGTAATTGTATGTAATGAATATCATAGTTTTGTATATGTTAGAGAAAAACAAAAACATGTGCGTTGACTGCATGCATAGCGACATTTTTGTTTTGTTGTGTTTTTATCTTTGCAAGCTTGAGTAGAAGTACAGCATAATTGTTTGTATTTTGACAAAACATGCCTGTGTTTGGCAAGGCTTTTAAGCTAAATTTTAAATGTGCTTAATAAAAACAAAGTTTGGATAATAAATAAATTAGTGTATAGACCAAATTTATAGTTTAGTACACACAAAAAAAAAACGAAAAGCCATATTTTCCCTCAAAGTATTTAAAGTTTTGACATACAGCTTAGCTTTCAAACTAAAATGTAAATATTCTTTGAGAATGTTTAATTTAACTCTCAATATGTGTTACCTGTGATGGATTTTTTAAAATATTGATGATCATATATTGTTAATTGACAATTCTATATTGACAGTAGTAGTAGTAGTATCAGTAGTAAAACGTTATTGTCCTTGACAGGAAATTTGTTTTGGGCATCATAGGGTTGAGCGATGTCGTCAAATTTAGCATCGTTCGATGTCTAATGTGAAACATCACAATGAATAATGGCATCGTCATTGTAGGTGGCGGTGAATTAATTATTTAAGAATAATTAATTAATAACAAATTCATTATTTGTAGCCTGTGTTTCAACTACCTGACCCTCATGGTCTTTGTTTTACCCATAACCAAATCATAAATAAATAAAGATAAGTTACATACAAAGTATCACCTGTCAATCACTTTTTCTGCAGGACTCTGGCATGAATAGGCAGAGTGATCTGTGTCGTTTTAATGGCGTCAACAAACTTGGATGGTAAAAAAAGGTGCACAACCAACAGGACCCAACCAGGAACCAACAGGTTTTCACTAAAACTACTAAGTACAAACGTGAAAACGTAAGATTGATTCAAAAGACAGAAGAGTCGTTAGATAGAGACAAGATTAATTAAATATCACCTTTAACAACTACACAGCAAAAATTCCAGTGTTAAATATACAGTGTGTTTTTTTTTTTTTTTGGTGCTATTGAGTGTTAAAACCGGAGTACATTTTAATCCACGAGTGTGAAAGAGCGTATATTTAAGAGGTTTTTTTTTTCAGTGTTAAACGTTTAACCCAATATGCAGTGTATTTCCCACTAGTGATGGGAAGTCCAGTTTTTTTTTTTTACTCGAACCGGTTCCTTTAGACAAACAGTGATGAAACCAGTATGTTTTACTTAAACTTGAAACATGCCTTGTTGCATTTTAAAATGCAAAGAGTTGAATGTATTGAAATTATTTCTGAAAAGATAAATAAACATTTAATAAATTAAAACTATTTTCAACATATTTGATCACTGTTCTCTGTTACACACCAATTGATAATATAGGAAAAAATGTAATATATTAACACTTTGAAGAGTAACACACACTCTAGTTTGATGTAATAATAAACTCTTACTGTGTTAAAATGAACTCTGAGAGTAATGTACAAATATCACACTTTAGAAAGTGTTATTTTAACTCCAAAATGGAGGGAGTCATATGTACACCCAATGAGTGTTAAGTTAAACTCAAATTGAGCTAAATGTACACTGATTTTTATTGCTGTGTATATACACTACATACACTGCAGCTCATAAGCGAGTGTGTGTGGTCACATGATGTGTGTTTTCAGTGGTATAGTGTGAAAGGAGGGTTTTTTTAAAAATGCTAGGTGAAATGCCAGTGTGGACGTGGATCATTTTCATCCTAAAATGGCATTTTAAAACTAAGACGTATCAGTGTAAATGGGGCCTGAGTGTGTATTTTTTGCGAGCGGGTTGCTGCTGTGACAGGATGGGGCGGAGGATCGCGATGCAGGCTCAGCATTGTGATGTCTATCGGCCATCGGTCATGGACGATGGCATCACCTATCGACTCAACCCTAGGGCATCACCATATTGCTGCAGACATTCCATAAAAACAAACAATAAAAACACTACAAAACACAGTAGGTACAATAATTATAATGCTGACTAAGATTAACTCCAAAAAGACGTAACCTCTGTAAAAATACAATCTTTGGTGTAAACGGGAGCGAACCCACTCTACGGGTGTTTTCCATGTAAAATAACTGTCAATGTAAACGTCTAAGTACTTTTAGGTCTCTGACTGAGCAATAGGATGGTCGTGTACAACCAGTTGACGATAGTCACCTATCTCACACATCTCTTCTGCTTTCTTAGCATTGATTTTTAGCTTATTTTTATTACAACAATCAACAAACCGGCTAATTTCAGACTGATAAGCGTACTGGGTTGCAGCTGGAAGGGCATCCGCTGTGTAAATGCTGGATAAGTTGGCGGTTCATTCCACTGTGGGGACCCCTGATGAATAAAGGGACTAAGCTGAAGGAAAATGTTAAATGAAAATACTGTGTAAGTATTTTCTACTTCAAAATATAATGCAGTGGTGTTACTTGATGATCTAGTGTAATTATTAGTGCTTATTAGAGTAAATACTTATTAGTGTAATAACGATTAATTATTAGTATGTATTAGTATGTAATATATTTATTATTAGTGTAATTAATTACTCCCTGTTTGTTTTCAAAAAACATTGCAGTGCAAAAAATACAAATATAATAATAGTGCACAGTATATTTTTTATTCTGCTTGTAGTTTTCAGCTGACAAGTATTGCATATGGGTTCATATTTGCCTTTAAATACAACACATATCTCAGCACTGATTTGCATCCAGGACGACACAACAACAAACCCAGGCTGTATAGAGAAAAGTCTTTGCCTTAAACTGTATGTTTTACCAGTCTTCTCTAATTTGAATGGTAATCAGGCCAGCAAATTGCTGTTCTCACAAAACCCAGGCATTAGCATTCGCATATGTGCTGCTGCGTGCAGGCATCTCCTTCGCCCTCTTCAGTCATCGAAACGACACACACACAAACACACACACACAAACGCTTCACCCGCACAAAGCTGAGGCCGTTCTGAAAGGCCACTCTGACAAATGAATTGTTTTAAAATGAAGCTCCCTGTCTGTCTGTCTGTTGACTGCACCTACGCCCCGAAAAAAAAAAACTTTTAACACACCCCCAGCGGCCGCACCTCCCACCCCCTAAAAGCAAAGGCCCCTTTTGTTAACCTAATGTGCATTTACCAGTTGCTTTAGCCGGAGACATCTGCTGTGTGCAACCAGTCAATATTGAGAGGCCAGTTCAAAGCGGCCAGTTCATTATTCCTGTCAGCTTAACAGGCAAAAGGTGGCAGACTGCGGGAGTGCTGGAGCACAATGCAGGGCACAATGAAGGCCTCATTACGGCATGATTTATCAGGACAAGATGCCCGTTTTCACCTCGGGTCGGCACTGTTTTTTTTTTATTTTTTAGGTCTGCTTGTTTCCGCGTCGCCACCCTTCACTGAGGGGAATGATATTGTAAAAGGTCATGCTGAAAGTGGGAAGCTGCACTGTGGTTATGGTGAAGTGTGTATGCTGATGGTGGTGCCTCGGTTGGAGAGTTTATATGTTGCAGCTGTGATTTCAAAAGACTTTTTATGACATCTTTGTACTCAAGTTTATAAGACTGTTTGTGATTGTTTTATGAAGTAGCACTTTACCACACTAATGCTAACCTCTAGATTAACTAGTTTTGGTGTATTTAAAGGGATAGTTCACCCCCAAAAATTCCAATTCTGTCACCCTTCATCTTCAAATACAAGTTAAGATATTTTTTAGGGACGCCCATGCATATTTCAACAAGACAATGCAAAATCATATTCTGCACACATTACAAAGTCCTGGTTGCAGAGAAAAAGGGTACAGGTAGTTGAATGGCCTGTCTGCAGTCACAACCTGTCTCCAATAGAGAATGTGTTTCATTTTAGATAAAACCAGAGAGCTCCCTCATCCTCCATAAATGTTCAAAGTCTAGAAAAGGAACCAAAAGCGTTGTCAAAACAATTTATGTGACTTTAGTGGACTGACTGTAATCATAGAAAGCTCCAAGAACACTTTTGTGTGCCAAAAAACAGTAAATATGGCTTTGATCAGATGTCTTTTGTGTCAGATTTACATTTACTATGGGCAGTACGACACTTGCGTGTTGAGCTGCTGACTCTAATGACAAATGTGTTGTGAAGCTGCACGGTGGTTAAGGTGAAGTGTATCCACTTATTATGGTGCCTCGGTTGCAGAGTTTATAAGACTGTTTGTGATTATTTTCAGAAGTAGCATGATGTATTTAAAGCGATATCTCACCCTTACAATATGTCGTTTTAATCCCAGATTTTTGGTAATCTTTGAACACAAGTTAAGATATTTTCCAGGGACCCCCATGCATATTTCAACAAGACAAAATGCAAAACCACATTCTGCATACTTTACAAAGTCCTGACTGCGGAGAATGAGGATACAGGTTCTTGAATGGCCGGTCTGCAGTCCCGACCTGTCTCCAATAGAGAATGTTTCATTTAAGAAGAAATCATCCCTGTTAAAGTTCAAAGTCTAGAAACGGAACCAAAAACATTGTCAAAACAGTCCATGTGACTTCAATTGTAATCATATGAAGCTCCAAGAACACTTTTTGTGTGCCAAAAAACATTAAATATGGCTTTGATCAGATGTCTTTTAGATCAGAGTTCTGACTCTAATGGCAAATGTGTTGTGTTGCCTGTAGTAAACAAACACTCTGACCTGACATGGAAGAGAACTAATTTTTACAGATTTGGGGGGTCTCAGAAGTTTTGAATGATTAGTAAATTAAAGTCTCATGGAATGTTTTGACTGTTTTTGGTTCCTTTTGTGCATGTTTAATGTCTCGGGATTGTTGTTGTCTATGGAGGATGAGGGAGGAAGCTCTTGAATTTCATCGCAAATATTAAAAAAATTTGGGTTCTAAAGATGAACCATAGACTCAGGGGATTGTAATGACATGAGGGTGAGTAATTAATAACACAATTAAAATATTTGGGTGAACAAATCCTTTATTATGACTGAATCAATACTTTTAAGTCTCAGATTGGTGAGAAAATGATTACACGGGGTTCATTTATTTGTATTAAGATAACTCCCTTTTGACAAAAGAGTTCAGTTGAATGGTATATCTTGTTTTCTGATTTTTAGTTGTTTGTTGTTCACAATAAATTAACAGAAGAGTTACTTGACCTAGTTGCCATATGTATACTACAGTGAACACCGTAAGGCTTGTTTTTTTTCTTCTTGTTGTTGCAACTGTAATATTTAAATACTTTCTAAGACAGCTTGTTTTGTTAAGTTGCAAAAAGCTTTGAAAGTTAGTTTGGAAGGTGACTTAAAGGGATAGTTCGATAAAAGTGAAATCTCTATACTTGAGTTTCTTTCTTCTGTTGAACACAAAAGAAGATATTTTGAAGAATGTTGGTTGATGGCACCTATATTGACTTCCATAGAAATAGTTTTTCTTACTATGGAAGTCAATGGGTACCATCAACCAATGTTTTTCAAAAGATTTAAAACCACACAAGGGAGAGTAAATAGTGAGGCAATTTTTGGGTGAACTGTCCGTTTAAATTATGCGCTAAACTCAAGATTAACTGGTCAGAAATAGGACTAAATAAGATATTTAAGGCTCACATTAGATTAATCAAATTAAATATCAAATATATAAATTTATTTATATTTATACATATAAACGCATATGCAAACTGGTGGTGGAGGGTGCTGCCTTGGCTGGAGGCTTTGATGCCTTTTTATGTTGTGGCCTGTGTTTTGTTTTATTATTTATTTTTTTTATTGTCTTGTACACAAATGTATAAGCATTTCCTGCATTTGTTTGCCATAATAGTACAGACTGTTTGCAGTTGTTTTATTAAATAGCAAACATTTCTCAAAGTTTTGACATGTGACTCAAAAATGTATTTTAAAGGTATTTTTCATTTACTCTCTCTACCCTTTTTTTTTTAAAACCTTCTTTCTTCTGTTGAACACAAAAGACGAAGATTGTTGACCCATTAATTTCCAAGGTATATTTTCATTAACAAATTGTCATTTTTGCTTGAACTAATGTGCTAACCCGTTTGTTTTTGCTACTCGTGCTGTAGGATTCAGTTGAAGCATGAATCCTGTTAACTGATTTTACTCATTTTAGTTCTTGATTCAATAAATCAACACATAAAAAGAACACAAAGCTAGTTAGTTACTCTATACTATTACTACACCCAGAAAAATTGGTTATTTTTTTTCTTTAGTCATATAAAACTTGCCAACAAACATAGTATGTTTACCGATTTTGTTATCTTACAAAATTGTTGTCTTACAATATATGATAAGTTGTCACAGTGTGTTTTTTTTACCTTAGTTTTAGTTGTGCTAGTTAAAGGTAAACTAAAGGAAAATAAGAAATATGTATTTAGCAATTAGCTTATCAATATATCTAAAAAAATGTGGGTTCTGAAGATGAACCAAAGTCTCAGGGGATTGTAATGACGTGGGTAAGTAATTAATAACACAATTTAGATTTTTGGGTGAACAAACCCTTTACTATGACTGAATCAATACTTTTAAGTCTCAGATTGGTGACTTTATTAGGTTGGACATGTTGTGTGTACAGAGATGCTCTTCTGCATAGCTTGGTTGTAACGAGTGGTTATTTGAGTTACTGTTGCCTTTCTATCAGCTCAAAACAGTCTGGCCATTCGCCTATGACCTCTGGCATCAACAAGGCATTTGTGTCCACAGAACTTCCGTTCACTGGATATGTTCTCTTTTTCAGACCATTCTCTGTAAATCTTGGAGATGGTTGTGCGTGAATTCCAGTAGACCTGCAGTTTCTAAAATACTCAGACCAGCCCGTCTGGCACCAACAGCCATTTCACATTCAAAGTCTCTTAAATCACGTTTCTTCCCCATTCTGATGCTCGGTTTGAACTGTAGCAGATCGTCTGGACCATGTCTACATACCTAAATGCACTGAGTTGTTGCCATGCGATTGGCTGATTAGAAATTTGCGTTAACGAGCAGTTGGACAGGTGTACCTAATAAAGTGGCTGGTGAGTGTACATACAAATTAGAATAAAAGTTGATTCATTTCACTAATTCAATTAAAGGTGAAACCCATATTATATAGATTTATTACACATGATATATTTCAAGTGCTTATTTATTTAAGCTTAATGATTGTGGTTTACAGCTAACAAAAGTGTATATATAATATTTACTTTTTTGTAGTTTTGGAGGACCAATAATTGTTGCTTATTATAGAGTCCTGTGTAGTTAACTGCATGAAATGACACAAAGTTTTAATATTATGTTAACCATTGAAAGAAATTATGACAAACAATTACACACTCATAAATCATAACCCACACTGTTGAAATATCTGTAAATTAGCAGTTGTCCCTACTGTGTCATTCATGTTTATTAAAATTTTTTTCCATTTTATTTGTTTTTGAATTGCATTATGTGACCTTGATCTTTCTTCTCACAACTTTTAACCTTGAAAAGTTAAAAAAGGTGACTTTTATTAACATTTTTAATAGTTTAAAGTTAGAGTTGTGGCAATAAAATTGGTATTGATATTTTTTGACCAAACACTCTTGTCAATATTGATAATAAAAAAAGATTCGGTATGTAGTTTCGGTATGAAGTGCTGCAGTTTTATTAAAATGTGGCTGCTGAGCGCGCGACTTGGAAGCAATGTCAATAAGCTTAAGCTGTAAGTTGGTCATTTCCAATGTAGGCACGGGACTTGCACGACGCTCACATTGGAGCGACATGCACATGTTGAGCAAGCGTCGCACATACACATGACGCACATGCATTTTCCAGCCACATCTAGTTGAAAACATCAGGAGTTATCCGAATGCCGCGCACGCACCGCGATTCATGTAAGTAGAACTACGCTCTGCTTCACACTTTGTATGGAATATACACATTTCAGTAATGGTGGACTAATTACCTCAGACAAACACAGCGCACCCAAACACTGCAGTGCTTTTTACTTTTCTCCATAATCTTGCATCAGAGCTGTAGCAATGATTTGCTGTAGTCCCTGAGTCCCTTTGTCATCCTCTGAGAAAATGCTTGATGGTCACCTAGTTGTGAGAGACGCCAAGGTAGCTCGAGTGCAAAGCTCATAATTAAGGAAACCACATGCTCATGCTTGTCACTTCAGGTCAGAATAACAACACATGCGAAAATGAGTGCCTTATAGCAGCAGTGAGGAGATTGCAAATAAAAAAGGATGTAAGGATGTCGCCAGAGTGGCTTTTTGGTTTCTTTTCTTGTGCATCCCAGCCACTAGCATGCCATCTGACAGAGTTTTTTCGCATATGGGGGAATATAGTCATTCAACTTCACAATTTGTAATGTTACAGTATGTATTTGAATAATGATGGCTGGTTTCTTTGCTTGAAAGCTCAGATTTGATTATCATAATTTATTTTGTTTACAGAGTTTGAGGTTTAGTGCATCATTATTATTCACACCTTAGATGTTGATCTACCTTAAAGTTTGCTTTGTTCAGTGTTTACACTTTACCATTGCACACACTTTTTAACATTGAATTTTATAAAGAGATGAGATATTTAGTTTAAATATTTTTGGTTTTGACTATTAAAACTATTGGCCTTAGTATTTGCCTTAGTAATGTTTGTAAATTAAAATAAAGTGATTAAAAAAATCCTAATATTCCTAAATGTATTGTTAAACAATATTCAATAATTATTGATATCGAATGATATGAAACATGATATTGTGATACATTTCTTTGCAATGTCGCCCAGCCCTAATATATTGTCTAAATTGGTGTTGCACATTTTCTGTTATTTTACAGACTATATACTATTTCTATTACATTATATTATTTTAAACTACTAAAATGTCAATAAAAGTCACTTTGTTTATGCTGTAGAGTTGAATTTTCAACATTAAACGTTGACAGAGCAGAGATCAACATCCCATAATGCAATTCACAACACTAAACAAACAGAAAGCACTTGTGAATCACAAAATACAGAAACTGTTAATTACCAGATATTTTTACAGTGCATAACTAGGCTAACCCAAGTCTTTGTATCCATTCAGAAAGTGGTCAAAGTCATTTTCCACCTCATTGTCTCATTGACTCTCCACAACACTATTTATAATTCCATACACTGGGCTGAACCATAGAAATTGCTGTTTAAAGACGATCCACCTCTGCCCTCAATGAAAGCCAAGTCTAGTCTCCTAACGCTCATAGATAATATGAGCTTATCAATGCATCTCATTCATCCATATGCATTGATATCATAGCACATCTAATAGCCTAATTGCTATTTAATATATGGAGGGGACGAAACGGAGACGATTCGGTCTCGACTCATGTGGTGTTTTGTTAAGACGCCACGGCCACACCCCTTTCTGAATCCATTTGCCTTAATCACAGCGTCTCCAGAGGCCCGCTGGATAATGTACCAGCCGAGCCTGGTAAACTGTTTTGTTAACAATGCATTATGAAGGCAAGAAAAAAAGGGAGGACTAAAAGAAAGGAGAGAGGCGTAAAAAAAAGAGGTGGACACTTCTGAATGCCAAACAGTTGGGTGGGTGTGAAGGGGCCTCTCTATTCGGGAAGAGCAAGAGGTGACACCCCTGTCTCTTCGCTACACACAAACACACACACACACA
>CAIGQZ010001108.1:1426618-1452684 GCA_903798205.1 Danio tinwini
GTCTGTCTGTCTGTCTGTCTGTCTGTCTGTCTGTCTGTCTGTCTGTCCGTCCGTCCGTCCGTCCGTCCGTCCGTCCGTCTATCCATCCATCCATCCATTTTTCAGTGTCAGTCTGTCATTGTTTTGATATTTTACTCTAATACTCTGTCATTTATTTAACTTTTGTTCATTTTTACTATTGTTCTGTCTGTTATTTTATTTGTTGTTCCATCCATCCATCCATCCACATATCTGTCCATCCATCCATCTGTCAATTTGTCATTCTATCATTGTTTTGTTCTATTACTCTAATGCTCTAATTTATTTAACTTTTGTTCATATTCACTATTGTTCTGTTTGTTATTTTATTTGTTGTTCCATCCATGCATCCACCCCTCCATCCATCCATACATCCATCTTTGTGCTGATAGATCCATCCATTGTCCGTCTGTCCATCCATCCATCCATTCATCCATCCATACGTCCATCCATCTTTGTGTTGATAGATCCATTCATCTGTCCAGTCCTATCTATCCAATCTCATCCATCCATCCATCCATCCATCCATAGATCCATCCATCCATCCAATTCCATCCAATCATGTCCAATCTAATCCCATCCATCCTTCCTTCCATCCATCCATCCAATCCCATCCAGTCCTGTCTAATCCCATCCCATCCATCCATCCATCCATCCATTCAATCCCATCCCCTACAATCCCATCCATCCCATCCAATCCCATCCCATCCCATACAATCCCATCCCATCCCATCCCATCCCATCCATCCAATCCTGTCCAATCCCATCCATCCAATCCCATCCATCCATCCATCCATCCATCCATCCATCCATCCATCCTTCCTTCCTTCCTTCCTTCCTTCCTTCTATCCATCCATTCATCCATCCATCCATCCATCCAATCCCATCCCATCCCATCCCGTCCAGTCCAGTCCAGTCCTGTCCAATCCCATCCATCCATCCATTCATTCATTCATCCATCCATCCATTCAATCCCATCCAATCTCATCCATCCATTCATCCATCCATCCATCCATTCAATCCCATCCAATTCCATCCAATCCCATCCATCCATCCAATCCCATCCCATCCCATCCCATCCCATCCCATCCCATCCCATCCCATCCCATCCAATCCAATTCTATCCATCCAATCTCATTTAATCCCATCTATGCATACATCCATCCATCCACACATTTTTTTTATTGTTATTTTATCTATTATTCAATTTATCATTTTACCTGTTAGTTCATCTCTAAGTCTGTCTGTGTCCGTCCGTCCATGCATCATTCTCTCTGTCTGTGGTCAGGTGTCATGACTTTATTTTTTCTTTTACTTTATCATAGATTTTATTTTATTTCCTACTCTCTTTTTATTTCCTTCCTACTTCTTTTTTCCCCAAAACAAGCTTTGATTTTACTGTGGTCTCATCTAATTTCACATAAACAACTTTCCAAAGAACCATAAAGAGCTTTTTGCCAAACCTAGTTATAGTTTTTACTATAAATATGGGTCAGCTTCTTGTTCACCTCTCCTTCAGATTCACAGTCTGATTTAAACTTCACCATAAGACTTATGGATGTTTCAAAACAAAGAAAAAAGTTACAGAAGTACAACTGTTTTTGTTTGTTTGTTCAGTTGTTGAAATGTAACTAATTTATTTTTCACTCATATACATTTGCACTGATATTTAAATCACAAATGATCTGTGTAAAAACAAATGTTTTTCAGCACTTCCCCCGTGTGCAGAGCAATAGAAGTCAATGTAAATTGAGTAAATGAAGCCTGGTCTACAAGAAAACACTGGTGGTGCTGTGCTGTAATACACCTCAGCTCTCTCTCCTCCTATTGTCTGCTGTCGTATCCGTGCTTTATTCAACATGCTGGACAGATGTGCCAATGCATTTCCAAGTATTATGTGGTCCTGCTGTGTCCTGGCAGGAGGCTCATCTACGCCGCATCTCCCTCTGTGTCGCCGGCTCTAATCTGTTTGCTCATTTAATTACGCTATTGTTTTGGATGAGTTTCAGGAAGCCTGGTCAAAGCAGGTCTGAGACCAGCTTAGCTGATGGCATTTGGGCCACAAAGCCGAGCTGAGCTGCATTGATACTAAGCCCGAAATCAGCTGTTCTGCCAGCACAGAGACTCTTTTCTCATTTTTCACAGACATGCCTGTAAAGAAGAGAAGGATATACAGTAGGATGAAAGAACAATAAGGCACATAATGACAATGTTGTTTACATAAATATGGATGATCAAGGATACATTTAGTCATTTTAGCGAAGGTTTCAGTCACACTTATAGATAATTAATATTAAAGCCATAACATTTAAATGTTTTTTTACACAAATTACAGTTCTTCTCAGTCGCTTTTTTACACAACACATATTTACATCATAGTAGCAGTTTCTCGTTCCTTCCAACAAATTGCAAATGCGTTTGGACATGCATCAATTGCTTTCATACAACTCTCTGCTGTTTTATAACATTATCACTTGCTTATGTCATGTCAGTCAAAATTAACTAAACTTGTGAATGCTGAATAGTCATTCCATATAAAACTAATAGTCCTCATTACATACACAAATGTTAAACTAATTGTTAAAATATGTCAAGCTAATTTTATTACAAAATAAAAAAAAATTAATTCCTGAAAATGTCTTCTAAATTGAACAATTGCCTGACTTATTTACAGACCTATGTATGTTGTATGTTCAGTTCCAATATGTACTGCAATATTGTTTACAGTTGTGCTTAGCTCTCCCCAAAGGGAGTTTATGTTTGTTGTAATTAAGGGTGTATTTATTCTTTTGCACAATGCTATTAATAAATTCAAATTGCAAAGAGCAAATGCAGTAAAAATGTGAAACATACATATTCAGTGACTTGTACTCAGACACCTCACGAAAAGCAGTGATGTCTAACATTACTGTAGTTTTCAAATGGCTGTGCAAATAGTATATAGTGCTGTCTTGAGCATTTTCAGGACGTGTCACCAAAATCTGACTTTTTTGCATTGGAAAAAATGTAAACTGTCATACTGAAAACATGACAAAGCCATTTGACTATCTTGTTCATAAACAATGGTGGGAGGACTTTTCATCTTGATGACACTGACACTTTCATTGACATGAATACTTGCTTTTGAGGAATGAGATGTGGAGCAAGTGACATGCTTTTGCAGGTTATCAACCAGGTTTTGCAGTTTGTACTAATTGTTTAGAGAAATGCATTAACTGTTGTGCAAATGTAAATAGTGTTGTGAGAAATGCACCAAAGCCACTGAGAAAAACTGTAAAGCAAATTAAATGTTACCTGGAATATACAGTTGAAGTCAAAATTATTAGCCCTCCTGTTATAATGTACTTAGTTTTTTTTATAAATATTTCCTAAGTGCTGTTTAACAGATTTCTTAATACATTTTTGAACATAATACTTTTAATAACTAAACTTTGCAGGACACCGGCCCTCCAGGACCGAGTTTGGGCCCCCCTGTTATACACAGTGGTTTGTTCTGTAGTCAGTCGAAAAAAAAATTCTGAAGGGGGCTGATAATATTTTTCTTTAAAATATTTTACAAGACAGTAAAGTCTTTCTGCAGAATAAAAAAAATAAAATGAAATACTGTGAACATTTCCATTCTCTGTTAAACAGCACTTGAGCGCAGTGGCGGAGCTACAATTTTTTACATGGGGGGGCCAGGGGGTGGCCACTGCTATTTCAGGGGGTCCACACACACACACACACACACACACACACACACACACACACACACACACACACAAACACACAAAATGAAAGTGTTTAGAATACCCAAATCTATTGCATTACCAACAAACTATTCAAAATATGAAAATATAATATTTTACTCATCACCTCACTTTGTTGTGAGTTAATAAGTAATGACAGGATTTGATTTTTTTTTAGTGGAACATTTCTGAAGCTCAGCTTAAATTCTAACATTGGTTGAAACATGTGAATGCCTAGTATATGCTCTGACCTGCTGGTGGACCTGAAGTCTGATCACACTAGGCATGGGACGATAACCGATTTCAAGGTATACCGCAGTTTGGAAAAGTCAAGCTTTTCATACCGCCAAAATTTTCTCTAAAACCGTTCCTAAGGTATGTGTAAGATTTTTTTATTTACATTTTTTTAACAACAGCATCTCCAGCAGAAAGGATATCCGAAGATGCCATTTTAAATTGTAAATAAATCTGTGTTTTTGAAACGAATGAAGACAGCAGACGTCAATGATTCATTTTCATTATTTGGCCTGGCACGTTTACTGCTCCAAAATATTATTAATGTTTCTCAAAATAAATTATATTGTGTTCAAAGGGGAAAAAACTTTTAGTTTTTTACAAAGACATTTAAAAAGAATATATTTTAGAGCAGTAATCACAATACCGTGATACCGTGAAACCTTATCCAAGGTTATCATACCATCAGAATCTTATACCGGCCCATGCCTAGACCACACTGACTTTGACTAGTCTCAGGTATGGAGCTGCTGTGGGATCCAGTGCAAAGGGAAGGGTTTATTTGAACCTGTTTGTGCTTCTTTATAAAGAAGTCTGATATCTCGCCCTTTCTTTTCTTGTTTAATTGACCCTGTGCAAAAATATTACAGTCTGGTTACATCTGATCCAGTTAGAAACACATTTATCCTAATTACAAATATCCATTATCATACCTGCACATTAAAATCAGCAACCAATCTAAAAACATTTATCTGAAGAAAGTATATGAGCTGGCTAAGCCATTTCAAATAAATTTAACTCACAAACAGTTAGCCTAACATTACTTCCCCATATTAGCAAAACATTTGAGCATCGTAAATTAAAAATAATAACTTACATACATACATGAATGTACAGAATGTGCATGTAATACCAGCACAGATTAAGTATAGCATTAACTGTTTCTAAAGAGCAAATTGATCTCTCTTATTAAGTTAACTGATGTCGTTGGTGCCTCGTTAACTTACACAGCATATAATAAAGCTTCCTAAGCAAACAAACCTTATACTAAACTATAAAACACATTTCAAATATTATGTTATGATGTATTATTATTCATCTTACTTGAAACAATGCTCTTGTCTTCGGCTTATCATTGATTTGAAAATAGCTTGAGCGCAGTGTTGCCAGATGTAGCTGACTGATTCCAGCCCAAAAACTATCCGAAACGCGCAGAAATGCAAAAACAATCGAATTCAAAAACCACCCAATCTGGCAACACTGCTTGAGCGTTGCCGACAAAATTAAATAACGTCTTTAGACAAATGAGATGTCAATCAGCTTCAGGAACTGCCAGCAGCGAATGAAATTTTGGGGTGGCACCCGGGGTGGCCAATCGGATGTCAGGGGTGTCCAGTGCCACCCCGGACACCCCTCTGGCTCCGCCACTGCTTGAGCAATATTTTCATTCATTGATTTTCTTTTCGGCTTACTCCCTTTATTAATCAGGGGTCACCACAGCGGAATGAATCGCCAAGTTATCCAGCATATGTTATTACGCAGCAGATGCACTTCCAGCCGCAACCCAGCACTGGGAAACACTCATACATTCTTGCATTCACACACATACAATACGGCCAATTTAGCTTATCCAATTTACCTATACCTCATGTCTTTAGACTTGTTGGGAAAACCGGAGCACCTGGAGAAAACCCACGAGAACACCAGGGGGGACATGCAAACTCCACACAGAAATGCCAACTAACCCAGCCGGGGCGTGAACCAGCGACCTTCTTGCTGTGAGGTGACATCGCTACCCACTGCGCCACCGTGTCACCTTGAGAGATATTTTATTATTATTATTAATATTATTACTGAAGGGGTAACAAATTTGACCTCAACTCTACATATAGGTCAGCAGGACATTGCAACATATTTTTGTGTCACACTAACTGATTAATATTAAGTTAATCTTGTTTGAACCATTTAGTAAAATTTAGACAAATATCAGCTTCAAGCCAGTGAAGCGTGATGTCATTTTATATTTTTAAATATACAGTTGAAGTCAGAATTATTAGCCCTGCTTTGAATTTGTTTTTCTATTTTAAATATTTCCCAAATGATGTTTAGCAGAGCAAGGAAATTTTCACAGTATGTCTGATAATACTTTTTCTTCTGGAGAAAGTCTTATTTGTTTTATTTCGGCTAGAATAAAAGCAGTTTTACATTTTTTTAAAAACCATTTTAAGGTCCAAATTATTAGCCCCTTTAAGCTTAATTTTTTCAATAGTCTACAGAACAAACCATTGTTATACATTAACTTGCCTAATTACCCTAACCTGCCTGTCACAACCTGTTGTGTGTGTGGTGCATGACTGAATATGTAGTCCATAAATGGTGGATTTGTAGTCCTATAGTGAACTGTGTGTTTACCTGCACAGGCTGGATCGCTGGTGGTCGTAACACTGCCTAGCAGGGCTTTACATTAATGCCCGCCAACCCGCCAAATGCGGGTAGATTTCAGCTTTGGCGATTAGACAGACACCTCCACTAGCCACTTTGGCTGGTTGGAAATCATTTTTAAATTGTAGTTTTCTTAAAATCAGGATTTGACAATAAGGATGGCCCAATATTCGTGCAAATGCGATCTTAGAATCGAGAAGCAGCATGACTGACAAATGTAATCATGTTCGTGCGGGCAAAAGAAAGCCGATTGATTATCAAATGAGAGGATAAACACTCATGCCAACAGCTGATGTGATGCGCGCGACTGTTTAAAACACGTGCGCTCTCCCGTTTCCTTGTTTGAAACAACCGTGCCTGGAAACGCAACTGGTGTAATCGGTACTCTTTCAAACAGACTAGACAAAAAGTTGTTCATGCACCCACAGCCCTGCTGCTTTTAAGAGCTCCAGATTGGTCTTTTAAGCAGCACCGGTTGCTTTCGCTTTAACCATTATTTAAACAGGATATAGGATATTAACTTCGCATTTATGTGTAGTTAACTGGTGGTAATTGTTTTGTTTTTTTAAATGTTTTGTTAAATAAAATGCATAGTATACAGCTATATTTTGCTGTAGCTATAATTGTCATAGCTATAATTTGGTAAATACTTTGAGCTCTGAAAATAATGTGAAATAAAAACTACAACATTATGAAACCATGACCATGTGCTCATGCTCACTGAGCAAGCTCATACACAACATACACAAAAAGTAAAATTAATTAGGAGGCATGTTGACATTCCACAAAATCTAAATCATGTAATTTTTGCATGTCAAAATCAAATTTATGCATATAAAATATATTTTCCCAACAACAAATTTGTGGCTAGTGAAAATGGCGAGTGGCTAGTAATGTTGGAAAACTACTAGCCAGACTGGCTGGTGATCAAAAAAGTTAATGTTAAGCCCTGCTGCCTAGTTAACCTAATTAACCTAGTTAAGCTTTTAAATGTCACTTTAAGCTGTATAGAAGTGTCTTGAAAAATATCTAGTAAAATATTATTTACTGTCATCATGGCAAAGATAAAATAAATCAGTTATTAGAAATAAGTTATTGAGACAATTATATTTAGAAATGTGTTGAAAAAAATCTTCTCTCCATTAAACAGAAATTGGGGAAAAAATAAGCAGGAGGGCTAATAATTCAAGGGGGCTAATAAGTCTTACTTATAATAATAATAATAATAATAATATAGCTTTATTGTCAATTCAACCACATGTACAGGACATACAGAGAATCGAAATTCCGTTACTCTCAGACCCTAGGTGCCTAACATTTAATATAAATACAAAAATACAAAAAATAGAGTTGTAAAAAGAATATACAATAAGTACAATTATAGAATGTAGTCTAAAAATATATGCATTAAAAAAAAATATATATATATATACATAAGATGTACTCTAATCTAAAATTTACGTAAAAAATAAAGTTTTATGAGCAATACAATTACAGGTAAGGGTATTGCTCATAAAACTTTATTTTTTACTTCAACTGTATATAAACTTAAAACTTATATAAAACAAATGTAAAACAAATCACAATTCTTTATCTTGTTTGAACCATTTTTAAAATGTGTTTGTTTTTTTAACAAACTCAGTGAAATACGATGTCATTTTAAATGACAAATATATGTAAACACAAGAGTGTAGACTTGGCATGTACGCAGGGGACATGTCCCCACCAATATCCACCAATTAGTGAAATGTCCCTACCTATAATTTAATCAACTTCAAAATAAAGAAATGCTCCTTCAACTCTTAACCTACACGTTCACCAAGTCAAATTCACTACTAGTTCACCATAATACTATTAACCAAGGCTGTGTAACTAATCAAAGTTCATTTTCAATTTTGGCCTCCGTGATAAAAAAAAAATTGGGGTAAAACAGTTATTACAAACAATGACGAAAGCTGCCCACACATCCAAAAACAAACACAGCGTGCTGGCTAGAAAGTAGGCAATTTTGGTGCATTTTAACAAAACAGATTTCCTAAACGGGCGACGCAGTGGCGCAGTAGGTAGTGCTGTCGCCTCACAGCAAACGTTGCTGGGTCGCAGGTCTGGGTCAGTTGGCGTTTCTGTGTGGAGTTTGCATGTTCTCCCTGCGTTTGCGTGGGTTTCCTCCGGGTGCTCTGGTTTCCCCCACAGTCCAAAAACATGCGGTACAGGTGAATTAAGTAAGCTAAATTGTCCGTAGTGAATGAGTTTGTGGATGTTTCCCAGAGATGGGTTGCGGCTGGAAGGGCATCCGCTGCGTAAAATCGTGCTGGATAAGTTGGCGGTTCATTCCGCTGTGGAGACCCCAGATTAGACCCCCGACAAGAAAATAAATGAATGATTTCCTAAACAGATATATTTTTGAAAATAATATTTTAGTCACCAAACATATTTGGAAGTTGAAAGATAATACAATTAAATTCAAGCAAAATATGGAGAAATAAATTACAACTTACAAAATTTCAACTAAATTTTTCTTTTTTTTGCTTCTCTTGATTTTTTTCCTTTTTTTATATTTGTATTTAATATTTTTCTATGACATATAAATTTGCCTGTACTAGTTTTTGGACTGTAATCATAAGTTATTTTGTAGATAAGCTCCAGATTTGGCTTCAGTACTGACTAATCTAATTTATATGCACAAATATAATATTGTATAGCTTCCTACTAAAAATATGAATTCAAAAGAGAGATTTGTGAGGCGTGTACTTATATATGCTGAGCACTGTATATTGTTTACCCATAGTGTTTACATATTCATGCAGCAAGTTATACAACAAGCATTTAGTTTGGGCTAGCTTTTGCAGATGAATATTTAATATTACATTGCTTTACAATGCCCTTGATGGGTGAGTGAGGAGTGTCTTTTGTCTCTCAAGGTGTGAATTATTCATGACCTTTGTCACTCACGCACTGAGCTGAGGTCACCTAAAACAAACAACAAATTGTAACTCATTTTTATGTTTTCTTTGAATGAGAGAACAGAATAATTTTCACATAATTGGGAAGTAAATATTCTAGCTTATATGACTGGTTACTCAAAAGTCTTGTTCAGGTACATTAAGTGTGTTTTTTGCACCTTATTTCAGCTACATTTTTTCTCCAAAACTTATTAACCACACATATATTTTTTTCTAAAAAATGCAAACATGTACATCAATATTTCTTACATATTACTGCAGCACAGTTTGTGCTGAATACAAAAATTGTTGGCCAGTACTATGTAATAAGTAGCTGAAATAAGCACAAATGTAAGGGCATGTCAAAACATGTCAGGGGCCCCAAAATCACCTCAGACCCCTGAGGGTTAAAAACAGCTGGATGTCAATTGTTTGGCCATTAAAATAAAGAGAATACATAATTTTTCAAATTTCTACAGGGCAAAGAACTTTAGAAAATGTGTATTATTCAAATCAGACAGGACACAGGACCTAACACATACTTATAATTAATTCATTCATTTTTTTCTGATTTGTCATACAGCTTTCTAACTTATTTTGATTTCTGATTTGTTAATATGTTTTCAGATTTGCTATTTTGTTTACAAAACAAAAAGAGTTTTTCTAATGTTTTGGCAATTGTTGTGTTTTCTGAATTATTTAGTTTTTAGTTTTATTTTTGTTATTTGTTTTTAGAGTTGTGATTTGGTTTGCCTTTATCGTCCACCATGTATATCTCAGCTAGAGGCCCAAAAAATTCAGTTTTCATTGATTTTAAGATTAAGAATAACTGAAACTAAAATAAAAATATTATTTGTGTCATATTTGCCAAAATGTAACATTTTCTTTTATTTGAACTTACATTAAAAACAAACAATATACATTATAAATAAATAAACTAAATTTAATATTAATACAAATATGGGTACATTTAAGAAACACAAGTACAAAATACATCATCACAAATTAAAAAGCTAATTAAAAAATCACAAAAAAACATTACAGCGACTTGAAATATATTTCATATGTACACAGAAAATGACAAACAAATACACTCTCTCTGTATAAATAATGAAACAATGCTTATCATTTTGAATGTTTATTAATAATATAAAATAATATCATTAACATTATTTAATAATAGGTATATGTAGATTGTTTTGTTTATTGTTATGAAGTTCATGTTTTAGTGTGGACTAGTTATAACAAAAATAATTGTTTTGTTATTATGTCAATAAATCTAAATGAATAACGGGCAAAATTAATAAAGAAAACTTCCTATTTCATTTTTTTGATTATTCTTTCTCATTATATAACATTTTTCACATACATACATACACACACACATATGGAGTCACAATTATTAGCCCCCTGAATTATTTGCCCCCCTGTTTATTTTTATCCCAATTTCTGTTTAACAGGGAGAAGATTTTTTTTCAACACATTTCTAAACATAATAGTTTTAATAACTCATTTCTAATAACTGATTTTTTTTTTATCCTTGCCATGATGACAGTAAATAATATTTCACTAGATATTTTTGAAGACACTTGTATACAGCTTAAAGTGACATTTAAAGGCTTAACTAGGTTAATTAGGTTAACTAGGCAGGTTAGGGTAACTAGGCAAGTTATTGTATGTTATTGTTATGTTTTGTTCTGTAGACTATCGAAAAAAAATTGCTTAAAGGGGCTAATAATTTTGACCTTAAAATGTTTATTAAAAATTAGATTTTGTTCTAGCCGAAATAAAACAAATAAGACTTTCTCCAGAAGAAAAAATATTATCACACATACTGTGAAAATTTCCTTGCTCTGTTAAACATCAATTGGAAAATAATTAAAAAAGAAAAAAAATTTAAAGGGGGGCTAATAATTCTGACTTCAACTGTACATGGATACATACATAAATACATACATATATATTTGTATGTATACATATAGATTTTTTCTATATATTCACATATAAAATGTATTTATATATTTTCTTTTTACATAACAACATATAACAATCACTCCATCTTGTCCTGACAGGAGTCATAGATTATCTACCATGCAAATGTAAAGTATAAGCTTGTCAAGCGCTCGGGTCTAATGATGTCAACAGTGTTGAACTCTGGGATTGAAAAGCCTGTGATGCTGCACCTCTGGGGCCACTGAACAATTAAGCCCACATTATCGGACAGGCCTTTTTTTTTTTTTTTGACAGTAACTGACAGTTGCCTTTGACTGTAAAGACTATTGAGCTCTAATTAAGTTAATCCTCACCCGGGGATCAGCTGGGATCGTCCTGCAATCCGCACTCCCTCAGTGGCGGCTCACCGTCCCATGATTCCTCTCCGGGCCCTCAAAAACTGCAGTCCAACATGACAATGAGCAGCAGATTGTGCTGTCAGGCTCCATTAATGGCCATCATTAGCATCACACTCAGAGTCAGTGGCTCTGCTTTAAGCCTCTGTGTGCCGGTGCACAGCTTTCAATTGGCTGGGATATGAGACATATTGCACTGCATTGGGACTCCTGTTTCTGTGTATTCGGGGTTAGACATCCATTTAAGAACTCTTGAATCTTTAATCAGTTACAGTAGAAGCAATTTCAGAGTCATTTAGAGGCTTTTAAAATGTTATGTATTTTTTATGTAATTTATTTTAGATGAAATCTAAATAGCTACATACATATTTTGAGATTTAATGTACAGTCAGGTACAAAATTCTAACCAGAAAATAAACAGGGTTTTTTAGGATTTCAAAACATAAAGAATTACTCCACTTAAACTAATTAGTAAGCTAAAAATTAGTAACCTTGATATATTTTTTGTCTTTTGACATTTTAAATGATATGGCATGTTCAAATTTATTTCTTTAGATCTACTTCAATGTTTAATTATTTGCTTATTTAAAAAATAAACTGTATTATATGTATTTGAACTTTAATATTAATCACTTAAAAAACATCTGAAATGCATTGACATATAACACAAGCTTATACAAATATCTATTTATTGACGTTTAAATTTATTTTTTGAAAATAACCTATTTATCAATGCAAAATGTTTTGTAATTTTGTGAAAATAATACAATTTAAGAATAAGAAAATATTTGAACAACAAAGCCTAGAAAACATATTCGAACACTGGCCACTTTATTAGGTACACCTTTCCAACTGTTTGTTAACGCAAATTTCTAATCAGCCAATCACATGGCAGCAACTCAATGCATTTAGGCATGTAGACATAGTCAAGACAATCTGCTGCAGTTCAAACCGAGCATCAGAATGGGGAAGAAAGGTGATTTAAGTGACTTTTACTGGGATTTTTCATGCACAACTATCTCTAGGGTTTACAGAGAATTGTCCGAAAAAGAGAAAATGTTTAGTGAGCGGCCGTTCTGTGGGCGCAAATGCCTTTTTGATGCCAGACGTCAGAGGAGAACGGCCAGACTGGTTTCAGCTGATAGAAAGGCAACAGTAACTCAAATAACCACTCGTTACAACCAAGGTATGCAGAAGAGCATCTCTGAACGCACAACACGTCTAACCTTAAGGCGGATGGGCTACAGCAGCAGAAGACCACACCGGGTGCTACTCCTGTCAACTAAGAACAGGAAACTGAGGCTAGAATTCTTACAGGCTCACCAAAATTGAACAATAGAAGATTGGAAAAACGTTGCTTGGTCAGATGAGTCTCGTTTTCTGCTGCAACATTCGGATGGTTGGGTCAGAATTTGGCGTTAACAACATGAAAGCATGGATCCATCAACAGTTCAGGCTGGTGGGGGTGTAATGTGAGGGGATATTTTCTTGGCACACTTTGGGACTATTAGTACCAATTGAGCATCGTGTCAATGCCACAGCCTACCTGAGTATTGTTGTTGACCATGTCCATCCCTTTATGACCACAGTGTACCCATCTTCTGATGGCTACGTCCACCAGGATAACATGTCATGTCAAAAAGTGTGAATCATCTCAGACTGGTTTCTTGAACATGACAATGAGTTCACTTTACTCAAATGGCCTCCACAGTCAGCATAGCTCAATCCAATAGAGCACCTTGGGATGTGGTTGAATGGAAGATTCACATCATGGATGTGCAGCCGACAAATCTGCATCAACTATGTGATGCTATCACGTCAATATGAACCTACATCTCTGAGGAATATTTCCAGTACCTTGTTGAATCTATGCCACAAAGGATTAAGGCAGCTCTAAAGGCAAAAGGGGGTCCAACCCAGTACTAGTAAGGCCCTTGCGGCCGAACTGGAACTTGTGGCATCGTGACTCTCTGTCGTACACATGGACAACCTCTCATCAAATCCCTCCGTGGTTTCCAGCTGGCTAGGAGGGTCTTCGACTGAATAGACACATGATCATGTTAATTACATAATACAAACTAACACACAGCTCATACAACATACAAAGACTCAATGGGAAGTTACTTTAAACTGATGGACAGTAATTATATCCTAAAGCATCATTATACTGTACGTCTCATGTCTCTTAATATTGAGGTCTTACATAAGCTCTTGGATCTGCCCTTATTAGCTATTTTGAGTAGCAAAATGCATAAATACATACATAGAAATTACTTATAACTAAAAAACTTTACAGGAATAACTATTGTTTAAACGTCCATCACACTTTTGTACACTCTTGTTTTTTTTTGTTTTTTTTTTTGTTTGTTTTTTAAGGCGGTGGTTTTAAAGCCTATCCAACGAGGCGTACTACGAACTAGCTTTATGCTAATGCTACACACACAATGGACGATGACGAGCTGGCTAGCAAACAATCAACAGACAACATGCTTGCTAATAAGGTAAATATAGAAAAACATTTCTTGTTTTTTAATATTGCTATGAGCTTTTGTTTAATTTGTCAACTTACCAGAAGAGTCCATCAAAGACTCCAACAAAGAGGTGGCCGAATCGATGCTGCCGCTTCTCCCCAAACTCGCCGGTCGGTGTCCGTAAATATCGTCCATGGTGTCGAACCACTTCCAGTTCTTACGGTTTACACCACTTCTGCTGTTATAGTCTTTTATTTTACGGTAGTCACTTCACAGCTTCTTGCATTTCATGCGACACTGATCGGCCGTCCGCTGAAACCAGTCCGCAGCCATTCTCTCCGAAACATGCTGAAAAACCTTTTCGTTTCTCACTATGCCATCGAGTTCTAACTGCACCTTCTCATCACCGATTATGGCCAGGAAGATTTGCACCTCCTGGGTTGACCACGTTTGATTAGAGCATGTAGACATTGTTTCGCTTCTTCTATCGCTGTGTTTTTTTTTTTTAAAAAGGCGCTGCTTCCTGTGTGGCTTCTTGTTTTTGTCGCCTGCACAAGTGACGATTCTCTGTAACCAATCAGGGTTCAGCTGCGCATGTAGCTCTGCCTTTTTGTACCCTTTCTCATCTTTGGTACTCTTTCGAAAGGGTGCCAAAAAAGTGGTACGGTACGGTTCGGTTCGGTATGCCTTTTGACAGTGGAAACGGCTATAAAAGCGTACCGACCCGTACTAACCCGTACTGTACCAGTCAGTGGAAACGAGCCATAATAAAGTGGCTGGTGGAAACCTCTCTCGAAGTTTTTTAAATTCTTCACTTTCGCCAATTGGTGAAGTTTTTTCCTCGCCGCTGTCACCACTGGCTTGCATGGTTCGGGATCTGTAGAGCTGTGCATCGATGAAATTGCTCTTCAGTATTTGAACTCTCAGTAGTGATTATTAAACCACACTGAACTGAGCTAAACTGAGCTGAACTGAACTGAAACTCTAAAAAAAGAAATGACACTGTTTCAATTTACTATAATCTTGAATGTGAAGCTGCTTTGACACAATCTACATTGTATAAGCGCTATACAAATAAAGGTGAATTGAATTGAGTGTATTTTGGTTTATTTTTATCTATTTAAATTTATTTTATCATTTTTATTCTTTTTTTGTGTGAGTTGTTTCTTAATATGAATTGTTCTTTCAATGATTCATTGATTTTGATTGTAATTCCCAGTTTTATTAAACATTTTCAAATAACTTGTGGTTTTAATCCATAAAGAAGATCATTAGTCAAAACACATCGCACAATTCAATTCAGTTTATTTAATTATAATAATAGAAAAAGATCAGCCTTTCAGAAAAAGGCATTAAGTTGGAAAAGCATCAGAGAAGTAGCAAAATAATAAAAATAAATAAATCAGGTAGGCTAAGCTTACTATCTACCTAACAGTATATGAATAACTGCTTCCAAAATATACTTCCAAATCCATTTTTTTAGCTGAGATACAACTTCAAGCAAAATGCAGGACTTGAAGAATTCAAATGCACATATCAAGCTGTTTTGACATTTAAAAGCATGTTTTTAATGACGCTGTGAATGAACACCTCAGCATGGCCTCAATCACCATTTCCTACATACGTTCATCCGATCGAAGTCAAGTCACAATGACTCAACATGTGTGTATGACAGCGTCATCTCTCCACCACAGGCACAAAAAACCCCACTGACAGCCCACAATGAGAAGCCAATTTGATGCCACTCGGTGCTAATTAACAGACTTTACTCTGTCCTGTTACTGTCAGGACGGCCAGATCGAAGTCTTTTGTCTTAAGCTGCCGGGGGGGACGCGGATTCATTCATGACACATTTAGTCATTCTTTCCTCTCCTGGACGAGATTGGTTTAAGCTCGATAATAGAAAAAGAGCAGCTTTTCAGACGGAGGCTTTAAGGTGGAAAAGCAGCAGGGAAAATTCATTCATTGCACGGGCAGATTTAGATGCTCTGTGGGTTGCTTGCTGAATAACACTTGCTTATTTGTGCTTTACAGTGATTTTATTGTACAAGAATAGATCAAACTCTGTGCCTGTAGATTTATTATTATTATTTTTTTTTACAATTTCTACAACTGATTTTGCAATATGTAGGTCACTTACTGAGCACATTTACATGTGCATCAATACACATAACTCAGGAAAAAAAAACAGCTCATTAAAATAATCTGTTGTTCTTGTTTTACATGCAAACCAATAACCTGGCAATGAAGGTAAAGTATGTTTACAGCCCGTCATACTTCTTGCAAAACATTGTGCAATTCTGAGTGTGCTTCACACAGGTGAAAAGCATGACAAAACCATTTGTAGGACACTTTCTCCTCTCCGTATGCACCAGACACTTTCTTATCATAATTCCATATTTCTAAAAACATTGTGCAATTTTTAGTGTGCTTTACGCAAATGAGTTGGCTTGACAAACCACCTGAAAGAGATCGTCTTTACCTTTCCATGTGCACCAAACACCTTATAAGCACCTCTTGGAAAACATTGTGCAGTTCTGAGTGTGCTCCACAGAGGTGAATGACTTGACAAACTACCTGTAACAGACGTCTTTACCTCTCCATATGCACCAGCCACTTTATAAGCACCGTATATATCTTGGAAAACATTGTGCCATTCTGAGTGTGCTCCACACATGTGAATGGCTTTACAAAACCAAATGTAGGACACGCTTTCCTCTTCGTATGCACCAGACACTTTCTTACCATCACTCCATATTTCTGAAAACATTATGCAATTTTTTGTGTGCTTCCCCCTGGTGAGTTGGCTTGACAAACCACCTGTTAGATACAGACTTTACCTCTCCATTTGCACCAGACACCTTATAAGCACCTCTTGGAAAACATTGTGCAGTTTTGAGTGTGCTCCACAGTCTACACAGGTTAATAGCTTCACAAAATCAGTTGTAGGACACGCTTTTTCCTCTCAATATATACCAGACATTTTCTTTTCAACACTCCATATTTCTGAGAAACATCATGCAATTGTTAGTGTGCTTCACCCTGGTGAGTTGGCTTGACAAACCACCTGTAAGAGACAATCTTTACTTCATATGCACCAGACACCTTATAAGCACTTCTTGGAAAACATTGTGCAGTTCTGAGTGTGCTCTGGTGAATGGCTTGACAAAACCAATTGTAGGACACTCTCTCCTCTCCGTATGCACCAGACACTTTCTTATCATCACTCCATATTTCTAAAAACATCATGCAATTCTTACTGTGCTTCAAGCAGGTTAGTTGGCTTGACAAACCACATGTAAGAGACAGTCTTTACCTCTTTATTTGCAACAGACACTTTACAGTATAAGCATTTTATAAGCACCTCAAACTTCCTTGTACTTTCCAACTGTGCTCCACACAGGTGAATAGCCTGACAAACCAGTTGTAGGACACACTCTCTTTTCTCTGTATGCACCATACACTTTCTTATCAACATTCATCATGCAATTCTTAGTATCTTCACACAGGTGATTTGGCTTATTCAAACCTCCTGTAAGAGACGTCTTTACCTCTCCATATGCACCAGCCACTTAATAAGCACCTTATTTCTCTTGGAAAACATTGTGCAATTCTGAGTGTGCTCCACGCAGGTGAATGGCTTGACAAAATCAATTGTAGGACACTTTCTTTTCTCTATATGCACCAGACACTTTCTTATCATCCCTCCATATTTCTAAAAACATCTCGCAATTCTTAGTGTCTTCACACAGGTGAGTTGGCTTGACAAACCACATGTAAGAGACAGTCTTTACCTCTCCATATGCACCAGACACTTTATAACCACGTTATACCTCTTGGAAAAGCATTGTGCAATTCTGAGTGTGCTCCACACAGGTGAGCTGCTTGACAAAACCAATTGTAGGACACCCTCTCCTCTCCGTACACACAAGAAGAAAAACGGAACTTAGGTAACTTGGACTTTTCACAGCAACTATACACTGCTGCTCTCTGATGATTTGAAGTGCTTTCTTCATCATCTCTTGTAAGTGCCTTTGAATGAAAACTGGTATGTTGAATGGAACAATGTCTTTAAAACAATAAAATGGACGTCTAGCTCAAAGTATTTTATTTGTTATGTTATTTGTGAGTCATTTTATGGACACTTGCTCTGACCGGATCATTTGAATCAGTCAGTTGTTAACATCAATTCACTCTGACTGGTTCAATTGAATCAGTGAGTTGCTGACTGTAGACTCACTCTGGGCAGTTCATTTGAATCAGTGAGTTGCTATGTGAACACGATAAGATTATTTGAAACAGTGAATAGTTAACATTTGAATCAGTAGGCTGTTAACTGGAGACCCAGTCTGAATGATAACTAGTGACTCACTTTGACCAGATCATTCAAATCAGTGAGTTGCTAACTGTACACTCACTCGGAACAGTTCATTTGAATCAGTAAGTCGTAATGTGGACATGAAAAGTTCATTTGAAACAATTAATCGTTAACATTTGAATCAGTGAGCTGTTAGCTTGAGACCCAGTCTGACTGGACAACTAGTGACTCACTGTGACCAGATTATTTAAATCAATGAGTTGCTAAAGACTCACTCGGAGCATTTGAATCAGCGAGCTGTAATGTGGACACGACAAGATCATTTGAAACAATGAATCGTTAACATATGAATTAGTGAGCTGTTAGCTTGAGACCCAGTCTGACTGATAACTGGTGACTTTCTCTGACCGAATCATTTAAATCAGTGATTTGCTAACTGTAAACTCTGAGCAGATCAGTTGAATCGTGAGTATTTATGTGGACACTTGTTCTGACCGGATCATTTGAAACAGTGAATCATTAACGTGTGAATCAGTGAGTTGTTAACTAGAGACTTTGTCTGACCAGATCAATTAGTCTGTTGTTAAAGAACTTGTTAAATGGACAATCGTTATGACTGATCATTTCAATCATATGATATATTTTTTGGGTATACAAAAAAAATCCATGAATTTGCAGTTTTCAGTATTCTGTGAGTCATGTTTTTTATGATTTTCAATTGGATTATTAATCCTGCTCTGTTGACTTTTGATGTTGAAAAGTTAAATAATGAAATAATTTGAAATGATATTGGCCTATTGTCTAATTTTCGGTTATTTTATGCACTTAATTGTATATTTATTATTTCCCATGCAATTTAATACAATTCCAAGCTACTAAAATGTCAATAAAAGTCACTCTGTTAAACTGTAGAGTTGAATTTTCAACATCGAAAATCACCAGAGAAAAGATCAAGGTTCCTGAGTTTCTGAAATGGAAACTGTTCATTATTGGATTTAACAACGTAATTTTATTTATACTGTAAGCTGGTTCCTGAATCTGATTTGCTGATAGCTGGCAATATTCTTCAATAATGGCACTCGTACAGCCTCTTCGTCCTTGTGTATTACTCCCGTTTGCTTTGCTTTGGCTTTTTTGGGCTTAATTATTGTCATATCCTGATTGCTACAGAGAAACACTGGGAAATTTCATGCGTTTCAGCCTTATAATCTTCAAATGTGAGCAAAATTAGCTGTTTTGTCATTTCTTTGGAAATTAAGCTAGAGAATCATTCAAATACTAGCTCTATAGTGACGCTGGTGAAAAAGCAACGGTTTCTGCTGTGCTGACCATCAGCTGCAGGGTACAAAAGGGTTTTTGATTTTTTTATACACATGATTATTGTTGTATAAACTCAATATCACATTCGTAGCAGTGCGATATGGCTATATATCGTCACTGGTGGTGAGACACTAAGGCACTCGGCCTGCAGCCTCGAGCCAATGCACGCCTCCCACCAGTGCCGATACAGCCATATTGCACTGCTACGAGTGTGATATTGCTCATATATACAGTTAAAGTCAGAATTATTAGCCCCCCTGTTTATTTTTTTCCCTAATTTCTGTTTAACGGAGAGATTTTTTTCAACACATTTCTAAACACAATAGTTTTAATAACTCATTTCTAATAACTGTTTTTTTATCTTTGCCATGATGACAGTAAATAATATTTGACTAGATATTTTTCAAGACACTTCTATACAGCTTAAAGTGACATTTAAAGGCTTAACTGGGTTAATTAGGTTAACTAGGCAGGTTAGGGTAATTAGGCAAGTTATTGTATTACGCTGGTTTGTTCTGTAGACTATCGAAAAATAAATAGCTTAAAGGGGCTAATAATTTTGACCTTAAAATGGTGAATTAAAAATTTAAAACTGCTTTTATTCCAGATGAAATAAAACAAATAAGACTTTTTCCAGAAGAAAAAATATTATCAGACATACTGTGAAAATTTCCCTGCTCTTTAATCTTTATAATGTTCTACATCAAAATTTGACAGCACAGCTCGAGACCACATTGTGCAATTTGAAAGCTTAAATAAACAGGAAACACTTATAAAATGTACTGTCAACTATTAAGGAATTTTGTTTTTTTTACATTTCGTCACCTTATGTCAATAACTCAAGTTTGACAAAAATGTCAGATAGAACCTTATAATTCTAAGGTCACAATTTGTTTACATTGTATTAAAAAATCTAAACAAAATACAATTGCTCAATATATTTGATAAACTAGTGCCAAATGCTATTTTGTTTGTAAAGAAGAGCTATTTCTGTTTTTAAAATGATGTTAAAGCAGGTGTCAGTATTTAAACATTTTAATATAAAATTGGTGATGTACTGTGTGTTTTTTTCTATAGCCTTCTGGTTTTATAATAATGAAACCAGTTATAATAATGAGTAAAATGCATGATATCAAGAATTCAAACTGAGTTCATGCAAAAAAGCATTATTGTGTCTGTAAGGGAGAGCTTTATTCATAATGATTTTAAAGAAGCAATAATGAAAGCTGATAGCCATAGCCAACATGACCCTTCTATAAATCTCCACTACATTTGTTCAGTAACATCTGAAAGGGCAGGATTGTCAGCTAACATATGGGTCTATTCATATCAGCGGCCAACAAACGTTTGAACAGAGCTGGAATTTAAACAGTTGGAGTCTTGTGCACAGACAATAAAACCTGCTTTAAAGGATTGGAGCATATGGTGTGGCCTCATTGGCTAAAGAGCAAAACACATTCATTCACAATTTTGATATGTTAAATGATGTTCTTTTGACATGCATGTATTAGTGCACTCCACTTCAAGACCTTTTTTTCATTAGTGATATTGTAAGTGATAATTGTTCATTGTGAAAGTTATAATTGTTGTTGATATTTGTTCGTAAGCATTACTAAACATCCCAGAAAATATTTATATACAGTTGAAAACAGAATTATTAGCCTATTTGATTTTTTTCTTTTTAAAATATTTTCCACATAATGTTTAACTGAGCAAGAAAATGTTCACAGTATGTCTGATAATGTTTTTTCTTTTGGAGAAAGTCTTATGTGTTTTATTTCAGCTAGAATAAAAGCAGTTTTAAATTTTTTTAAAAAAACATTTTAAGGTCAAAATTATTAGCTATATTTTTTGATAGTCTACAGAACAAACCACCTTTAAACAATGACTTGCCTAATTACCCTAACCTGCCTAGTTAACCTAATTAACCTAGTTAAGCCTTTAAATGTCACTTTAAACTGTATAGAAGTGTCTTGAAAATATCTAGTAATATTATGTACTGTCATAGATAAATTAAATCAGTTATTAGAAATTAGTTATTAAAGCTATTATGTTTAGAAATGTGTTGAAAAAACTTCTCTCCGTTAAACAGAAATTGGGGAAAAAAATAAACAGGGGGGCTAATAATTCTGGCTTCAATTGTATGTATAGACATATAAATATCTGTGTTCCCAAACAACCCAGAGAGAAAGAGAGAGTGATTTTGGCATTATACTGACACCTACTGATGTAAAACTGATTATTACACAGAAAAGCTGTTTTCTTGATTTCTTATGCCTTATTTTGCAGTAGGCCTCAACGAGACGGGTTAAAGCCACTAAGAATTCAAACTCGACTAAATAACTCATGCTTGAGGGTGGGATCAACCTGTCACCCACATCTGATTTACCAGTAGCGAACAACGATCATTCAATTAATTCCCAATGAACCAAATTAAACGCCGCCCCTAAACTGTAAAATCCAAAAAGTTAAGTTATCCATTTGAGGAAAAACTAATCCTTATGAGTACTGTGAACTTAATTCATTTGTGTAAACGAAGCTATTTGAGCACAGTAAAACCCAATAAATGAAGAGAACTCAAACAAACTGAGTACTGTAAAACCCAATAGGTGAAGGCAACTCAAACCGTTTGAGGAAACCGATTGCTACAAACCATTTGAGTTAAAAAACGAATCTACACGAGTTCTGTGAACTTACTCAATTTAAGCTAAAGTAATGAGGTATTTAATTAACTCATTACTTTTAACACTGAGTTTAAAACTCTTTTGTAAATGAGTAGATTTAACTTTCAGTAAATTTTAAGTTAACTACACTCATTTCAGTTGATAAAGTTGACTGTTGGGTTTTACAGTGTACATTTTTCGCCATTCTACTTAAATATGTCACAATATGGAAAAAAAAAATACAATTACAACTGTTAAATGTTGACTTTATTCCAGGCCAGTGATATAACATTTTAAGTGTTTGCTGCCAGTGAAAGTAGTTTTTTTTTTTGTAAAAAGTTATGTAGGCTGTTTCTTTATATGCAAAACACACAACATTGAGAAAGAATGTCAAAAAAATGTGAGACATGAATTATAAAATTATAATTGTCCACATTTGTAAAAATAATTAAATAAATAAATAGGTGTTATCCACTTACTTGCTGTTAATTTAGTTTTTAATTAGTCAACAACATGGAGCGTTATATAATCAACATTATACTTAAATATCGTGTGTCTGTATTTAAAGGCATAGTTCACCTAAAAATTTAAATTTACTCACCCTCATGTGGTTCCAAACCTTTATGAGTTTCTTTATCCTGTTAAACATAAAAAATCTACTATGATACACATAGGTTTCCAATTTTCTAAATATCTTCTTTTTTGTTCAACAGAAGAAAGAAAATCAAACAGGTTGCAAACTAGTTCAATTCAATTAATCTTTATTTCTGTAGCCCTTTTACAATGCAGCGCTGAACAATGAATGTTGGATCGTGACGTCCATCATGGAGAAGCTGCAAGTAAAAGGAAAGTAAATGATGACAGAATTGTAACTTTTGGATGAACTATCTTTTTAATTCTTTAGATTCTTGTAACACTTCTTAGATCTGCTTTATTAAAGTGGGAATATATACTGAAAATATATCGGTTCATTGACAGTTTCTGTGTTTTGTGAATCAAATGTTTTCTATTTTTAAAAATTGCATTATGGGATGTTGATCTATGCTCTGTTAATGTTTGATATTGAAAATGTAACTGTACAAGTGACGTTTATGTCATTTATAGTAGTTTGAAATGAAATATTGTATAATAAATAAATAATACATATAAAAATAAATGCATAAAACAGAAAAGGGCAACTCACTACCAATTTTTTTGCGTAATTTATATTACCAACTCAGTCAATATATACCTTATTGCCTTAAAGTAACTTTAAAATTTAATACTATGTAATATACTAGTTTCTATTTTCATGCTTCTTTTTAAACACTAGCATATTTTCCATTAAGAAATACTTGTTTTAGCTAACAGTGCTTATTATTTTGGTACCACCGCCATTTTAAGTTACATTTAAATGTAATAGTATCCTGACAAGTATACTAGTATACTAGCAGACTGCCATGTCAACATCTCAAAGTTCAAGTCAATGGCAATAAATAAACAAACATTTGAAAGACTAACTAATCACAAACAAATAAATAATATTAATACGTACACATTACGTCCAGTTATCTAGGCCTAATGAAAAAGTAGTAACAGGTGTTTAGTGAATAAATACTACTAACTAAAATTAAATACTGATAACTAAGTAGATAGTAGGAAATAAACGGGTAGGTTATTAGTAAAGAAGTATTAGTAGCCTAAGAAAAAAATACTTGCAATTATTTTTTTTTTACCTGTACTATGAAAATAGATATCTATAGTTATGAATTGAATGTTAAAATGGCTTGCCATACAACCAGTCGTGTTTTAGCGTTTCCTAAACAGCTGCCGCGCTCGCTTCATGCTTTGGACACGTTCTGCGCACGCGCCGTCTGAAACGGGAATGTAGCAGGAAGAAGCTGTAGAAACGCATATTAGAAACGTATCGACAACCAAAGTCCTGTGTTTATCTAGCCTGGCATGAATGTATTTCAGGGCACCTGTGGAAAAACCTTAAGCTTCTTCACTGTTTTTGTAGTGGCGCTCGCAACTGTTTTCTATTACCTGGAGAATTCGGAGACTTACGAGATACCAAGGTGAGGTGCTCATTACGTGAACGTTACTGTATATCCAAATGCGCAGTCATGATTAGTACGATATTTGCCATTGTCGTGTTTTTGCTTGTGATTATATTCCCAACATTTCGATGTTTCTTTTGGCTATTGCTAATAGTTTTAATGACACCTACATTTAGATAGAAATAGGTTTCTTATTGCATTTGGTAACATTCAGACACAGAATATATATTGCAACAGTGCAGATAATGTTAAAAAAAATCCGAAATAAGAAGAAATAAGAACAAAAGATAAAATTGCGTGCATGAAATAAGCTTTCAGTAGGCGGTGACTGCACAATCTGTATTTACCTTTAACTTATTCGGTCAATAAAGATAATGTCAGGTTCATTCAGGTATAACTGAACAACACCCTACAGTGTTGTCACGTGGTACATGATGCTTTTCTCAACTTTGAATGGCAGTGGCAATTGTTGTTCCAGTTGTAATCATATACAAGATAAAGATGTTTACAGATCATTGCATAGAGATTTTTGACTTTGCATTATCCCTTTATTATTGTAGGTCATGTACCTATTATTTGCATCAATAGATTATGTAGACCTTTGTATTATATCAGTACTGTAACTGCTTTTTCGGGGAAACTATTGTAACCAGAAGCGGGTAATAACCTTTAGCTGTTCCAAAACTGTATCAATATATTTTTGATTTGAACATAAGATAATTTGAAGAATGTGGCTTCCACTGTAATAGAAAAGTACAATGAAAGTCAGTAGGGGGCATATATTATCATACTATTTTGAACGATAGAAGAAAGATATTCATAACTTTATAACAAAGTAACTGATGACCAAATTGTATTTTTTTAAGTGAACAATGTCTAGCATACCTGCTTATTCTAGTATACATGTCTGTGCAAATTCTGCAGTGTCATGCTGATATTGCAAGATTCAAACAGTTGTGCACACAAATTTGTTTTCATTACAGAATGGATCTGAATGCAATGGAAGAGAATTACCGGCAGAAGAACAAAACATGCTTCATTCTCGGTGGCTCTGGTGAAACTGGAAAAGCTTTGCTCAAAGAACTAGTAGAGCGGAACATTTTCTCCAGGATCACTCTTATTGGACGAAGACAGTTAACCTTTGAGGACAAAGCCTATGAAAATCTGGTAATGTGTCAAGTTTCAAAATATTATGTGATCCAAAAAAACTGTTGGTGATTTAACCCTAAATTACCTATAACAAATATTAACATTTTACTTTACCAAATAAATACACTAAATCCAGAGTATTTATGATTTTGATAAAGTTCAAGTGGCCTTTGTATAGATAGATAGATAGATAGATGGCTAGATATATAGAAAAATAGATACACAATTTATCTATTTTTTTATTTAATTTAATTAATTACTGTCGAGATTACTAGATTTTTTTCCTTTTTCCAGTTGTTTAAATGTTTTCTTGAATTTGTATGTTGCATGATGTGCCATAAAGTCTTTCTCTCTCTCTTTCTCTCTCTCTCTCTCTCTCTCTCTCTCTCTCTCT
>CAIGQZ010001108.1:1452784-1471831 GCA_903798205.1 Danio tinwini
ATATCTATATATATATATATATATATTTATATATATATGAATTCATTTATTTTCTCTGGAACTATAATGTTTTTGTCTTGTTTGTTTTTTGTGGGTGACAATTTTTTGTGAACGAGAAATCAGATTTATTTCACTAAATATTGTTTTCTGAACTCTTTTCAAGTGAAATCATTGGTATGTATTGTTTTCAAATGGGTCTATAAATAAATATAAACATGTTTTAAAACTTGTTCATCTTTTTAGTCATTTTTATGCCAAATATATTGTAAAAAAAACAAAACAAGGCAATAAAATACACTATACACAGTGTATAACACATCGATGATCCAGTGTTGATTTATTAGTGATTTATCATTTGCCTTATTGTGCCCAGGTTCAAAAGGTGGTTGATTTTGAGAAGCTGGATGAATACGCTGAGGCGTTTCAGGGCCATGATGTTGGATACTGCTGTCTTGGAACAACCAGAGCCAAAGCAGGAGCTGTACGCTTCCGATATTATTTTTTGTAGACAAAAATGCATGCAGAATTTTCACATTGAACATTGATTGATAATGCATAAAATGAAAGTTAGGTCAATTTGCTTCACTGTTTTTCAAATTAATAAAAGTATATAAAGTTGATTCATTTCACTAATTCAATTCAAAAAGTGAAACTTGAATATTATGTAGATTTATTACACACAGATTGATATACTCCAAGTGTTTTTTTTTTCCAGAGCAACCTGGGCTTCATAACAATTGTATGTAAAACATAGCCCAGACCAAGTAATGGGTGCTTTACTTGTTCATACTGTTCAATAGTCCAACATTTCTGTGTTAAAAATATTTTGTTTATTGGCCATAAGTAAAATTCAAATTTTCAGAGATAATGAACTTGGGGATTTCATTAGCTGTAATCTATAACCATCAAAATTAAAAGAAATAAACACTTGAAATGTATCAATGTGTATGTAATACATCTATATTATATATGAGTTTCACTTTTTAAAATTGAAGCTAGAGTGCATTTATAGAGAAAAATTCACACAAGTCAACATTTCATATTCCTTTATTGTGGTATTTCCATGTTAAACGTCTTGATAAACTGTGTATGTGCTGCAGGAAGGATTTGTGCGTGTGGATCATGACTACGTACTCAAGTCTGCAGAACTTGCCAAAGCAGGAGGTTGCTCACATTTCAATCTGGAATCCTCCAAAGGTGCAGATAAAACCAGCAGCTTTCTCTACCTGAAAACAAAGGTATTGCAACAGCCTGTTCAACACACACGATTTGATGTTGGCTCACTTGTTTTAAAGTGCAGATAAGAACAGCTGTGTATGTTTGACATCATTAAAAGCTAATTTATGTACTGAATAAAGCAGTAACACTGGTGTATTTACAGGGACAGGTTGAAGCAGAAATTGAAGAGCTCGAGTTTGAGCGGTTCTCCGTCTATCGACCGGCGTGAGTGCCTCTGCTTTTGTTTTTTTAATTACTGTAAACTGGAGGTCATATTTGTGTATGTTATGCGTGTCTGCATGTAAAGTTATTTTAGGGCTGGGTGATATGGCTAAAAGTTGTACTTTTCATATCACCCATTATCAATAATTATCATGGTAAATGTCAAATCTTTTTAAAGACAGATGTTTGCTCCTTAGTGAAAGCTGCAGAGACTATTAAACATTTAAATGGTCAGAACATGACAAACACATCAACTAATTTTAAATAGAGTATTTACATTCACAAATTTGAGGTGCATTATTTTAAATATGATATATATTTATAAATCTTATATTGAGCAAACTTTTCTTTCATAAAACAGTTTAACAGGAAAATACTTGGTTCCTGCATGAAATCATGTAACAAATTTAGTTCTCTCGCTTTGAGGATATGATGCAGATGTAAATTTGTCCTCAGCAAAACAATAACACACACAGTTGTATGCTTGAATTGTATGGAAATGAAACATTGTCATTTATTATATCATACATTTAGACCATAATCATGGGTAAAACACCACACTTAGCACCTATTACCATGTTGAAAGGTAACCCTGTGGTTTGATAATTGTATGAAAAATGCTAGCCTGAATACATAAATAAAATACAAATTCTGTCTTAACAACATTAGTTACTGTAATTATATTCTAATACTCTAATATATCTGCACTAATAACATAATAAAAATAATATGTACTGTATATCTCCCTATCCTGCCACAATAGCAGTTACTGCATTAACAGTTACTTGTACTACAGTAAATCCATGAACCAGGCTTCTAACTTGATTAATTATTTGTCAAATTTGTAATGATATAAAGTTGAAGTCAGAATTATTAGCCCCCCTGATTTATTAGCCCTTCCTGTTTATTTTTTCCCCCAATTTCTGTTTAATGGAGAGCAGATTTTTTTCAACACATTTCTAAACATAATAGTTTTAATAACTCATCTCTAATAACTGATTTATTTTATCTTTGACATTATGACAGTAAATAATATTTTACTAGATATTTTTCAAGACACTTCTATACAGCTTAAAGTGACATTTAAAGGCTTAACTAGATTAATTAGGTTAACTAGACAGATTAGGGTAATTAGGCAAGTTATTGTATAAGGATGGTTTGTTCTGTAGACTACAGAAAAAATATAAAGCTTAAAGTGGCTAATAATTTTGTCCTTGAAATGGTTTTAAAAACTGCTTTATTCTAGCCGGAATAAAACAAACAAGACTTTCTACAGAAAAAAAACATTATCAGAAATATAATAAAAAAATTAGGCAAATATTTATAAAAATAAAATCAATGGGGGGCTAAAAATTCTGACTTCAACTGTATCAGTCTATTCTCATTCAATATTTAAAAACAGTAATATCATGAAAATGGATGACATTCTGTTTCAGACATGCCATGCAGTGTCCGGTTTGAGGTTAGCATTGTCAACTTTGTTTGTGGTTTAAGAAGTTTCACAACAAATTACTAGTTAGTAACAGAATAAAATGTTTCCTATCACATTTAAACATTTAGCATGAATAATGTACTGTAAATCATACATTTGCAGTATATCATTCTAATTCAATGACAAATGAATGGAAAATGCTTGAAATGTACTCGCAATTCTGTAATCAGTCATTTACATGTTTATATGTTCTTGTTTTGTTTCTTGTGATGATTGTGCGTGTTTTTTTATTATTGTTTTGATTTTATGTAAAAGCTTAACCAGGGATGAAAACTGCAAACTAACTTTCTGCTTTATGCCGTATGAACACTTCATCAGTTGTCTGTAACAGTGCCTGGTGTATCGTCTCTGTTAGATAAACAACACACAAACAAACAAAAAAATCAAATGTGATTGATTCAAGACCTGTCCACATCCAAACAAACTAACACAGCATTGCTTTTGCAGTGAACAGATTAACAGTCCTTGTGGCACAAACCAGCAGTGCTATTTAGGTTCATTTTGAAGCTTATACTGCACAAAATTATTTTCTTCCTTTTTTTTTTTTACTTTTGCATTATTTCTAGTCTAAATATCTATTCAAGAGTTCACATTATAGATGATGATTGATAATAAAGCTTGTTTGTCCAGGAAGAGAGCCCTGAGCTTATAAGATCCTCGAGCCCTGGGCTCCCTTCCGTTAGCAGGGTGAGAGAGGAGTTTGAGCTTAAGTAGATCTCCCTCAACTTGTTAATGGGTAATGACAGATTACAGGGATAGCTATACTGCTTACTAGGAGCTTGTCTATAGTGCCAATTTGGTATTGTCAAACTACTTCTATTGCGTGTTTTTGAACTGTGGAAGGAAATCGGAGAAACCCACGTGAGCACGGGAAGAACATGCAAACTCCGCACAGAAATCTCATCTGGTCCAGTAAGGACTTTTAACCAGTGACATTCTTGCTCCGAGGCAACAGTGCTTATCACTGGGCTGCTGTGTTACCCAATCTAGAAAGGTGGGTGAGTAGAGGTGGTAGGGGGATTCTTTAAAACGAAAATACTCAGATAAGAAACTCTGGTTATTTACAGTGAGTTAAGGCTGATTTATACTTTTGCGTCAAGCGCAGCCTTCGAATACCCCTTGCCGTGGCCGTTGCCGATGCTAACATGCACCTCTCAAAAAATGTAAATACATGTCGCAACGACGCGTAGCACAAGCTCTGTGATTGGATGGCTTTATATCGCTGACGAGTGTGGGCGGGGATGAGAGCTGCACAAACCCATTGGAGCGAGTGTTTACAAGTGTTGGATCCCCTGAAGGGATTGATTGAAGTTGTTGCACGTCCGCCGGCTCCCACCTTAGAATGAGCGAGTTTAAGCTACTTCTACATTAAGGTAGCGTTCAGAAAAAACAAAACACCAATGAAGAAACTCAACACAGAGGAACATAAAAACCTACTGCCGGCTAGCATTTTGGAAGTGTTATTGCAGAGCAACACAAACAGAAGGCAAAAGTATAAATGCACGGCAACACGCAAGGCATGTGCCATGGGTCACACTGATCACTTGACGCAGAAGTATAAACCAGGCTTTAGGAATCATCTGATTGGTGCATCATGTGTTAGCTAATGAGAGACCAGGCATGGACAATCATATACACGTGTTCCTCTTGAAATTAGTTTATAAATAAACTTCACAAAAATTGAAATCAAGAAGCATTTTCTACACAAGCTAAAATTAGAGTCTTGTTTTTAGAAATAATATGCCAAAATATTCATTTAAACAAGCTAAATAATCTGCCAATGGGGTGAACAAAATAATCTTTTTTGTTTTGTTTTGTTTTGTTGTAAAATTATTTTGCTTACCTCAGGGGTGTCCAAAATCAGTCCTGGAGGGCAGGTGTCCAGCATAGTTTAGCTCCAACTAGGGATGGGTGACGTGAAACTGACGTTTCGACACAGTTTCGAGATCCCGAAGCGCAAGTGTTTCGAAACACTGCACCGAAGCATGATGCGAAACACCCAGGTCACGTGACTGAAGTGTTTCGAAACATCTGGTCACGTGACTAAAGCGATTCAAAGCATCGATCAGTTCAGAAGCGTTTCGAGACCTGGCGAATCTGCTTTTGACTGACAGGGTCAGAAAACACTTCTGTTTCATGTGGCCTAGTGTACTGTGCGTGTGCATGTTGTTACTGTGCTTCTTATGACTTTTGGGTTCAAATACTCCGAAATCATGATTTTATGTATTTTAATAATGTTTTATGGTACAGTCTAGATAGGATACAGCTGCTGATACGCCATCAATTTAGTATCATTTTTGTAACACTGTAAAACAATAATTAATATTTTTACAACACTGTGATGGTTGGGTTTAGGTTTTGGGTAGAAATTATTAAAATACAATAAATGGGAAATTTAATGAATAATATAAATAATTCTTGTTAACTTCTGGCCACAACCGTGTCTGATCTAGCAACAACCCTGTTTTATGACCAAAACAAGACATTTGACAAAGTGTTTATTCGGATTTCAGACCAATGTTGAAACAAAATGATACAACAAAGCAATTCAAACTGATATTAAAGCATTTCAAAACAGCTGTATCAGCCTGAATTCAAACTCACATTTCCCGCACTGAAGTCAGGAACCCTAACCGCTCCACTAATACACTTGGAGATTTAAGCCTATAAAGTGGGTTTTCATACCTCAATTTGCTCAACTGTTCTTTGCTGAAGCTGTTTCAGTGCAATACATAAAAAATGACCACTAGGTGTCACCGTAGAGTGGGGTTTCAAAACGTTTCGAAGCTTTGACACATTTGCTTCGACTGTTTCAGTGTTTCATGAAGCCTCGCTTTGCCCACCACTAGCTCCAACTTCCTTCAACACACCTCCCTGGAAGTTTGTAGTATATCTAGTAAGAGCTTGATTAGCTGGTTCAGGTGTGTTTGATTGGGGTTGGAGCTAAACACTCCTGGACACCCGCCCTCCAGGACCGAGTTTGGACATCTCTGGCTTTCCCGATTGGTCAATTATTTTCCTTATCTTCATTAATGTTGGCATATTATTTCTGAAAACAAGACAAAGAAAATGCATCTTGATTTAAGTATTTTTTTTAATATTTGGACTAGAAACAAGGCAAACAAATTTAAGTAAGAAACACATTTTTTTGCAGTGTACGCATTGATCTTCATCAGGCATGCATTATCCTTTTATTGGGGGAAATTACATTATGATAATGATCTGTATTGATTTTTTACCCAGCCCTACATCATTTGGTCTCTATTTGTTATGTGTTTGTTCATTTATAGGGTGCTGTTAGTGGACAGACAGGAGAGCCGGCCATCAGAGTGGATGGCCAGAAAGTTCTTTGGTGCTTTCTCTACAGTTTTCCCCACGGCCATGTCTATTCCCATCACATCAGTGGTCAGAGCAATGGCTGTCAACACACTAAAAGATGGAGAGCAGAAAGTGGAAATTCTCGAAAACAAGGCTATACACACTCTCGGGAAAGTTGGAGAGAAGAAATAAGACTTGTGATTGTTATATAAGTGCAATTCTAGCATGGTGCATATTTTGTTTTCAGCATATCAAGCCAAATGTTGTTTTACTGACATTTTGAATTATTATATTAACTGTTTTTATAAAAGCTTTTAAAAAGTACTCATTTGCACTATAAATACGGGTGATGTGTGCTGTTTTATCATTCACTTTGGATTTTCTTGAATAAGAATTGGATTTTCTTTTTTTGTTATTTAATTGTATACTCATTCGTATAAATAAACTTTATGTAATCTGTTATTTAAAAGTCAAAGTCAGCTTTATTGTCAATTCAACCACATGTACAGAACATACAGAGAATCAGAATTGCATTACTCTCAAACCCTAGGTGCATAACAGTAATAATAATATTAATACAAAAAGTTGAATTGTAAAAAGAGATTATAATAAATACAATTCCACATAATATAATCAAAAAATATAAGTAAAAATTAAATTTGTAAACACTACAAGTACACTTAAGGGCACATGGCAAGCAAATATGACAAAATATGAAGAGGTTAAAGGGGACCTATTATACAGAAATCACTTTTATAAGGGGTTTAAACAGTTGTGGCAGCAGTGTGTGGATATAACTGAGCTCTATTGAAAAAAAAAAATCTTTTTTTATATAATCATACGTCATAAAAACTTCTACATGTCATCAGAGGGTGAAAGCCCCGCCCATTAGTGAGATCTCTGCCTTATTAGCATAGACAATTGAAAAGCAGATGTCATTAGAGTTTTCAATCTGCCACTATGCTGACACATAGGCGTTTATAGATCCACCCGCTTTTTAAAAGCACAATCTCATTTGAAATTAAAGAAACAGTCACCAAAACAGCACAATTTTAATCAAAGCCTAAAGGAACAGTTTCAAAAGGTGTAAAGACTTATTTGTGTGGTATTTTGAGCTGAACATTCACATACATGCTTAAGGGCAGTGGTCTCAAACTCAATTCCTGGAGGGCCGCATCTCTGCATAGTTTAGCTCCAACCACCTCAAACTCCCACCTGCTTAATAGTCTCTAGCAGTCTTAATTAGTTGGATCAGCTTTGTTTGGTTAGGGTTGGAGCAAAACTGCAGAGCTGCGGCCCTTCAGGAATCCAGTTTTAGACCTATGCTTTAGGGACATTGAAGACTTATTTTACATCTTGTAATGAGGCATTTTAGGTCCCCTTTAAATGAACAAAGGCTTAGGACATATAAAGGAAAATTAGAGTTGTTCTACAAAAGTTTGGTTTCTTAACTCATTCATTCATTTTACTTCAGCTTAATCCCTTTATTCATTAGGGGTAGCCACAGCAGAATGAACCATCAACTCAGCACTGGGAAACACCTACACACACACTTATACACTATGGCCAATTTAGTTTATCCAATTCACCTATAGCGCATGCATGTCTTTGGACTGTGCTGAAAACTGGAGCACCTCGATGAAACCCACGCCAACACAGGGAGAAACTCCACACAGAAATGCCAACTGACCCAGTCGGGACTTGAATCAGTGACCTTCTTGCTGTGAGGCGACAGTGCTAACCACTGAGCCACCATGTCTTAACTCTTCTGAAGTTAAAACATTGGTTTTGTGTTTTGTTAAACCAATTATCAGTCTCTGACAGCTTTATTGTTTTAGCTAACCATTATTTGTGTTTTGTTCCGCAAACTACTGGTGACATTTAAGTATAACAAAACAAATGGCTAATCTAGAAAAAAAACTGAGAATTTCAAAGCGATCCCTTCATTTTTTTCCATGCTGTATCATTGTATACATTTATCCCACGTGCCCTAACTTGCTTAATTAAGTCAGATTAAGCCTAATAGTATAATATATTTTTAACTTAAATAACTATATTTTGTGCAATATTTACAAATGTATTACAAAACAGAAAAAGAGACAAAAATGACCTAAATTTTTCATTTCAATACTACAAGAATGACCCACTTTTATGATGCACATCATACAATTAGCTTAAGCGTTACAGGAAATTCAATTCTCTCTTTTGTTTCCGATCTTTTTAATTGTAACAAAGCTCTTTTAACTTACAAGAGTTTTATAAATATTAATCAATTCCTATTCCTATCTTATAAAGGCTATACCTAGTGGATTATATATGAGTCTGATGAAAGCAGCTCTAGTTATGAGGCAGGTTCTAAACAATTGTCACAGCTATGCCTAGGAGGAAAATCTATTCTTAGTAAAGAATAAGTTCATACGTCAAGAGTCTCAGTCGCATAACTCAATTACTCCTAGAGGAAAGCTTTTTTGGGGTTCTATAATTGTTAACATTCAATGGAGGAAAACATGGTTATCACCATATAAATTCTGTATTCCTAATAAAATAAAGGAGGTGCACTGTAAAATTTTGCACAATATGTACCCATGTAATGCACTCTTATCCAAATATTGTGATGTTACTGATATTTGCACATTTTGTAAGAATGTGTGTGAAGATATTTGTCACTTGTTTTTTTCATGCGATGTATCATCATTGTTTTGGAATGATTTAGGTTCATATTGCTTTTCCAAGGTTAATATGAGCGGTAGTTTGCACTTTAAGGACGTTATTTGTTATTTTGAAAACCAAAACAAATTGTTAGAAGCCACTGTGAACTTTATTACCTGCTGGGTAATTTTACTTACACAAACAGAGGTTCCTTAAAAAAAGAGTCCAATCTTTATAGAATTCTTATGTGAAATAGAACATTGAATTAAATCACTTAGATTAATTGAAAATAAGAAATGTGCTTCTTTCTTGAGCAAACATGATAAGATCTTTCATGCTACTTGAATATTTATCCTTTTATATGCATTTTATTTTGGTTTTGCTCTTTATCTTGAGTATCTAATGTGATTATTGTGTAAAAGAACTGTTATATTAAGTGTATTAAAGATGTTAAAGACTGGATGACCAACAATTTTCTTCTCTTAAACTCAGACAAAACAGAATTATTACTTATTGGGCCTAAATCCTGTACACAGCAGTTCTCACAACTCGACCTGCAATAAGAGGGATACAAAGTTAGAGTTAGCTCTACTATAAAAGATCTGGGTGTCATATTAGACAGCAATTTAACCTTCGAAAATCATATATCCCATGTCACAAAAACTGCCTTCTTTCATCTAAGAAATATTGCTAAATTGCGAAGTATGCTATCCATCTCGGATGCAGAAAAGCTAGTTCATGCTTTCATGACTTCTAGGCTAGACTACTGTAATGCTGTTTGCCGGCTGCCCAGCATCCTCTATTAACAAACTTCAGCTAGTACAAAATGCAGCTGCCAGAGTTCTTACCAGGTCTAGAAAATATGATCATATCACCCCAATTTTATCCTCCTTACACTGGCTGCCTGTTAAGTTTTGTATTGAATTTAAAATATTGCTTCTTACCTATAAAGCCTTAAATAATCTAGCTCCTGTTTATCTAACCAACCTCTTGTCTTGCTACAACCCAACCCGCTCTTTAAGATCTTAAAACTCAGGGCTTCTTGTAGTACCTAGAATAGCAAAATCGAGTAAAGGAGGTCGAGCCTTCTCATTTATGGCCCCTAAACTCTAAAATAGCCTTCCTGATAATGTCCGAGGCTCAGACACACTCTCACTTTTCAAAACTAAATTAAAGACCTATCTTTTTAGCAAAGCATACACTCAGTGCATTACATAGCGGTATGACACATGATGTGCCCCACACACGATTTTGCTTCTTGTTTATATACACTATGAACAGCAGCTACGCTAATTATTCTCCTTATTCTGTATTTCCACCTGGAGGTACTCATCTTGAGGCCCTCAGACTATGCAGCACCACTGATGCGATCCAAGACCAGCGACGAGATGTTCCCAAGGTTTCTGGACCAGGCCGTATCCTGAGCTGCTGCTGTGGTGGTCATGGTGGAGAGCTTGAGACTGATTCCTGTGATGCTCAAAGGACAGACTAGTCTTCGCTGAGGTCCAGCTTCTGCGCCTAGACTGCAGCTCTGAACAAGACGTTTGGCCATAGGAGAAATGGTCATGCCCAACTGAGCCTGGTTTCTCTCAAGGTTTTTTAATTTCTTCACTTTCGCCAATTGGTGAAGTTTTTTCCTCGCCGCTGTCACCACTGGCTTGCATGGTTCGGGATCTGTAGAGCTGCGCATCGATGGAATTGCTCTTCAGTGTTTGGACTCTCAGTAGTGATTATTAACCCACACTGACCTGAGCTAAACTGAACTGAACTTAACACTGAAAACTGAACTGACACTGTTTCAATTCACTATAAACTTCCATGTGAAGCTGCTTTGACACAATCTACATTGTAAAAGCACTATACAAATAAAGGTGAATTGAATTGAATTGAATATTTTACTGTATTCTAAGTTGTATTATACAGTTTCTTGAAATTAATAAAAAAAGGGAATTCAATTATCTCAAGTTATTAAACAGACACATTTCCCCCTCATCTACAAAACTATTTCAAAAGCAAGACTTAAAAGAAAAAAAATAAACAACAAGAGTGCTTTTTAACTAGTGTTTCCAAGATAAATCTTCGTCAAATCTAAAACATTAATGACTTCTTATTTGTATACTACACTAAAACCCCCAAAATATTCGGCAGAACGTTACTGTTAGCGCTGTGCTCTAAACTCAATTACAGGGGAAACAGTGACATCGCCTGGCCACCAAAAAGAAGTACATCAACTTGAAATGACCCGGATGAGATAAACTCCACCTCAAGTGACTACAACATGGCAGCGTACACAGGTACACGTGAATGCTTGTAATATATATTTATGTGTTTGCTATAACTTATGGTGCGGTTTTAATTTCCCCACCACAAAGAGTAGTTATGCTGTTTTGAGGACATGTAACCTTCCTTCAATACGTCATATATACAAATTCCGCCATAGTTATTTGTAACCGTTAACCATTAAATTGGTCGGCGGTTTATTCGTTGTATTAGTGATGTGTTCTTGGTGTGTTGATGAAGTAATGAGTGTTATTTGTCAATGTTTTCTCCTTTAGATGACTGTAAAATGTGTGATGATGTGCCTGAGCTGTCGGACAGTGATGAGGAACAGTGGCAGTCGATGGAGGAGGCGTCTGAAAACACAACACTGCGGTGTTTATTCTGTGACAGGTAACAGCCCATGAAGTCATGCTTCATGAAAGAAATCACAGTACTTGTTACTTATTAGGATTATTTGGATACTTGTTTTTGGATTGAGGTAAAGTTGGTTTTATATTCACACATATCATTTCAGAAAAGTGTTGTTTGCAAATTCTAAAGAGTAAATCATTTCAGCAGCCAAAGTATAACATTGTTCACAGTCAAATAAATAGTGCTTATGTTGTTTTGAAGTCATACTTGCATGTGATTTCAGACCAAATATTCAAGATGCACTATGATAAACCATATAGGGAGCATGTTACAAGTTGTCACTGAACAAATGTGGGAATATAAAACCAACTTTACCTCAGTAGTATTTGGATTGATATCAAATCCATTGATGGCAGACTTGTTGGTCACACTTTACAATAGTTAATGTATTTACTAACATGAACTAATAATAAACTATATTTGTACCGCATTTATTAATCATAGTTTAACGTTTTCTACTGTATTACAAGTGGTGGTGTGGAGAGACCCCCCCGCTTTGGGTGTATGGCCATACACAATAAATGCGCTACATAAATGCACATTACATTACATTACATTATATTACTAAAATCCAAATTAAATTAACTTAATCTAACAACAATGAACTTTATTTTTATTAACTAAAGATAAACACTAATAAATTCATTGTTTATTGTTTGTTCATGTTAGTAGATACATTAGCTAACATTATTACAACCTTATTGTAAAGTGTTACCAACTTTGTAATAGACAGCTGTATGTTATCATGTATGCATGCCAATTTATTTAGTATGAGAAAATAAGTATATAGAAAAAATGATCTAGAAAATGGGCCTTTTTGTTTAAAAGTTTAAAAGAAATATTGAAAGTAACTGATTGTTTTTACATTTTATTTTCTTTACCCACCGTTATTATAAAGTTAAATGTATAAACCTGAGGAAAAAAATCTATTTATGTTTTTAAAGCAAAAATAGTAAGGGAAAACTGCAGAAAAATACACCAACTGAACTTAACCGTAACTTATGTATGCCGCAATGATTTGTATATGAATAAGTGTTATTGAAGTATTTTTTTTTTACTATTATAGGTTTAAATAATATTTTGCATATGTTTTTGTATCATTATTTATTTAATTTTTTTAATTGTTATTATTATTATTACAATTTATTTTAAATTTTAGTTCTTTTTAATCTCAAATTGGTAATATTGCTGCAACTTTAACTTTATTTAATTTGGCTGGCTACTGGTACTGAATGATTATTTTTAAACATTTGTTTAGATAAAAAAATGTGTTCACTAGGCCTGTCACGATATCTATTTTTTGTTATACAACAATGTATTGCATTACAATATATTGCGATAAATGTTATTATTATTGTTATTTTAAGACAATTTTATGCCACTCAATAAATAATTCCAGAATGACAATATAATATCACCACAATGCAAGTACACTCTTCCAAACAACACATCATATTTTATTCTTAAGAATATTTGATTTAATTATAGCCATTTTAATAATTGAATAATTAGGCATTGGAATCAGAATGTGAAAATGTATATCCTAAATAAATAATAATAAATGTTAACAAAAAAAGTGCAAGGTAAAAAAAGTAACAAAGGCTGCGATATCTGCTACCAGATCTATTTTTAGTGGTCACACTGGTCAGACACCCACATGAAAATATACTATAGTAATTATAGTAAATTCTATAGTGTTTCTTTAACCATACTGACACCTCCAATAGCGATAGAGATGTTGCACAATTAGGTAAAATGTTATTAGAATTTGTTTTTATGTATGGGTGATATATATCGCATCACCAAAAATGATTGGGGTCATGTCTATATGTTGTGCGATTAAGTCGATATATTGATTATTGTGACAGGCCTAGTGTTTATATTTTGTTATTGTTTATAATCTATTTAGCTTTCATTTAACTGGCTACAGGTACTGTTTTGCTTTATTTTTTTTGTTTAGTTTTAAAGAATGATAAAAAAAAAACATTTGTTTAACTAATAAAAAAAGTGTTCATATTTTTTAAGTGATGATATTAACTCTGATTTGATTTATTCATTTATACATTCTTGAGTTAATTTTTTTATTTATTTGTTTATTTATTTAATTAGCTAGCTATTCTGTTCTTTATATTATATTATATTCTATATATTATATAAAATTTTCAAATCTATTCATTTGTACATTTACAGTACTGTAATGGTTGTTCCTAGATGTAATACAGCTGTGGCTGGAAGTTAATGAGAATTATTATTTAACGTCTACCTCCTATCCTAAACCTACATTTCTGTAATTGTAAAAACAGTAATTATTGTTGTATAGTAATTGTGTTCTTGTAACAAAATAACTAATTCTCATTGACTTCCAGCTAGAGATCTGTACGGGACAATTTTTTTTGTCCCGCTCCCGGCAGGTTTTATTCCGCACCCGACCGCTCCCGCTGTATATTCAGCCTTTCTTCACCCGCTGCCCGACCAGCCCCGTTTTCTAACAAACCCGACCGTTCCTGCTAAATTTAGATCTGGTTTCCAAAATCTCACATTAAAATTGGGTACGACCAAAAGAGAAAGATAACAGATACAACTGTATGTTGTGCAAGGATTGTAGGCTGAATGTCAGTTTTGTTTGTCCCTTTGTGATAAGACATGAGTGCCGCGTGATGTGCGGTGAGGTTTGTGGCTGGTGAGGCACTGACTCTTTCAAAGTCAGATTTACAAACATATTCACTCAATATATTTGCCAGCTACTGATTGTGTTTCATATATCATATCAGCCTTATTTCTATACACATAGCAGGTACAAGGAAGAATGTAAAATATATAGCGATTAAATATGCCTCCCAAAAAACACCCAGCTGGAAATTACACCAGAGTTACTGACTGCTACCTCGTTTTATTCAGAAATTTATTTCCTTGCCGCAATAAATCTGGTCGAGTTCGGCCACTCCGGCGGTACAGCCGCGGGAATGCAGACCTTTACTTCCAGCTGCAGCTGTATCCCTTCTAATGTAACTTTAAACATGTTTCAAATCTGCCTTCTGAAAATGTTGAAATAATTCCTATCATTTGTTTTTTGGAGTACAATTCAAGTAATTAACAACTAATGTTTTACATTTAAGTTTAAGTTAGGTTTTTCTGTACTCAAGCATTTATGTCTGACTTAAAACAGGACTCTAACCTCTGTGTCTGAGACTTTCCAACACTGCAGGGCAGATCATGGTGTAGATATACCAGATGTGGTCCAAAAACACAGTAAGTTTTTAAAGCAAGTACTGCTCAGTGTGTCATTGAGTGATGCCTGATGCCTCTAAGTAAAAATCTGTTTTATTTTCTCTTTAGAACTTGACGATTATGGCTACATAAAGATGATAAACTACATTAGGACAACAGTAAGTATCCTTTTGAATTATACGTTTCAAGTGAGATGAATTGAAATTTGACTTATTTGTGTGTTGTTTTGTAGAAATGCTCTGCTGAGAGTTTGCCACTGGCTTCAGATGACCCACTGCCATGGGTCAGCGATGAATATATGAAACCAGCATTACAAGATGACCCATTACTTCAGATCGGTATGACAATATATATTTTTCAATAACAAAATGACACTTATTTTTTTTTGATTTCTGAAAAACTCTTTTTGTATTTGACCCATGTGCATGCCTTTTGAAAATGCTCCATAAGTAGGGCCAGACGGAATCTGCAGACATTTTTTGCTATTTCTGTCAAGAATCTTGAAAAAATCTGCAGATTTATGCAAAATGATTTTGGGAGTATCGTAGCTAAAAACTAAAATATGAAAAAAAAAAAAAGTTTAAATTTTATTTAATGCAATGCAAATCCAATTGGATCCACTTATCTGGTAAACAGTATATAACATATCTACTAAAAGAGAAAATATTACTTAAACTACTAAATAAATAAATAATATTATTGAAAAAAAAAAGAATAAATGTAAATTTACACACATTTACAAAAAAAATAAAAAGGCGCAGATTTCGTAAGTTAACCTCAGGAAATAAAAAAATTAGAATTAAAATAGAAATCTTAAAGAATCCATTTTGTGAATGTAATGTATTTAAAAAGAATAACAGAAACTGTTTAGTGTCAATGAACTTCATGCAGTGTCGATTATTTTTGTTTCTACTGTTTAAACGTATTGGGTTTGTTAGAGTAAAAAAGGTACCTTTTATTTATACTTTGAAAGATTATTGCTTTATTTATTTAAAAAAGAGAAAAATCTGTAATATTTTTAAACATTATTATACATTTAAACGAACACTCAAATAGGCTTATCTAAAGTTAAACAGTGGAGTTTTATCATTTTAGAATCCATTCAGCCGATCTCTGGGTCTGGCGGGAGCACGCTTAGCTTAGCATAAATCATTAAATCAGATTAGACCATTAGCATCTCACTCAAAAATTTAAAATAACTTTAAATTCAAAATTTCATAAAAAAATATTCAAAAACTGTCCTATTTAAAGCTTGACTATTCTGTAGTAACATTGTGTACAAGACAGAAGGTGGAAAATGAAAAGTTGCTATTTTGTAAGTCATTATGGCTCTGAACTATACTCTTATTTCAGCGTAGTAATCAAGGAACTTCAAGGTGCAATGTTACTACATTAAATAAAGTGAACTTGATAGTTAAAAAATGTAAATACATTTTTTTTAATAAATATAAATAAACAAAAAATATTTTTAAATCCACACTGACAAACTATCAAAATCACATTTTTTGTTCATGCCTTTCATTTGCCATTACATCCTTGTGACATTCTCAGTGTGCTACTACTGCATCTGGCAAGGGAATCAAATTAATTTAGATCATAGTCATGTGTAGTGGAATAAAAACAACAAACAATTTTCCCCAACATTTTTAAAGGTGGCATCAGAAAGTTGCTGAAACTAGCACTCGATAGCTGAGATACTTTTATTTTTATACCTCATTTTGTCAGCCTGGCTTGCATGGCTTCCATGTATTTTTAACATTATTCCCCATGGTATAACCAATTGCTTGCTAGTCAGTCGTTATCTTTAAATTATTTTTAGAAAGAAGGCTAAAAAGAATGGTTTACCCAAAAAAATATTTTTTACTCATTATTTACTCTACCTCAGTTGCTTCTGAACCTTTATGAGTTTTTTTTGTTGAACACAAAATAAAATATTTTGAAGAAAGCTGAAAACTTGTAAACCTTCACTTGCATAGTAGGAAAAGCAAATACTGTGGAAGTCAATAGCTACGTTTCCATCCACCTATTTTTTTACGGCATTTTGGATGTGCGCATAAAAAAATGTTTGATTGAAAGCCAAAATGCGCATAAACTTTGAAAATGCACATAAAAAACATATTTGCATAACGGAGTTGGATAAACTTTTTTTATTTGATAAGAAAGGATGCGCATAAACTACGATGGAAACACTTTTACCTTACACATTGCAGTATGCTCATAAAAAAGGTCATGTGATTTTGTTATAAGAGATCATTTGATGATAAAAAAATGTGTGCGAATGGACAAACCAGCAGACTGAGAACATCATAAAACATCTGAAATGTTGTTTTGGTCATTCTAAAATGCCTTAATCATTTAAGTATTAGTGTTATTATTAATGACCTTCAGAATCAGCATCTGTGCTCCGCGTCTCATGCCTTCAAACGCCACCACGCGTTCACTTCGTGTCAGTATTGCCTTCTGAGGCGCAAGTCATTTATTAAATGAAGAAAAGATTCATGCAGCTTTTCCTCTCACAGCAAATTCTGTTTTTACTGTTGATATTTGTTGCCAGTTATTCAAGAAGTGATGATTTTGTTCACTTTGACTCTGTTGGATGGAAACGCTACTTTATTCGCATGTCTTTTATGCGATAATCCAGTTTTGCGCACAAGGTTAATTTGCATTTTTGGATGGAAACATAGCTAGTGATTAAAGGTTTTCAGCTTTCTTCAAAATATCTTTTATGTTCAACAGAGGAAAATAGTATTTTGGGGTAAACTATACCTTTAACATCAAGCAGAGATTCTCCGAAATGTTGTCTGAAGCTTGAAATGACACTTTAAATAATGCAAACCCTTTATACTTCAATGAATTCTGGCTGTGAGTATTTTATCGTTTATTAGCTGAGTGAAAAACATTTTGAAAGCGATGCAATTTCTCTGCGTCTTTTTCAATAAATCGGTGGTCTGAACTATGCTGTTATTTTACATTCAGAACTAGTTTTAGATTTTTTTTATTGTTATCGTGCTTGATTTAAATGAGCCTCAACTTTTGAGTGTTAGTGTTTGGCTACGCATGCTGTAAGTAATAAACATTGTTTTATGCGGTAAACTCATTAGTGCTGCTGTGTTGTGTTTTGTCAGATGTGGAAGAGTTGAGTGAAGCCTCAGGTGAGATGGGGAGCTCTTCTGCTGCTGATCAGATGATTGTTGAAAACAGAGTTCAGAGAGCAGAGGAGGCTCTGGCCCGTGCCATGGAGGATATGCACAAACTCAAGTCAGTACCAAATCATCATCACACTGTGTCCTAGCAACAAGTGACGCAACTAGATTCCAGTGATTAGCAATTTGGCTGTCTGTACCAGACGTGATATGACAGAAAGATTTAAATACCAGCCACTGCACTCTTAATTAAATGGTAAAGACTTTTAATCAAATTAATACATATTAAACCTCTTTAACATTATTAATAGGCTACTTTTTAAGATCTGCTGCTGCTGCTTTCAGTTGTATGGCAATACATGTCATGTAAAATGGTATTTAAACTCACATTGGCAGCAATTAACACTGAATAAACCACATAATCTGTACCTGAGGTAATCATTGTCTTGGTAGTTTATGCTGTTGTTCAGCCGTGACATTGCTGAAATAGAAAGCATTTCTATAATAGAAATTTTCTGCATTGCCATCACAGATATTTAAGACAAAATCTCATATTAACATGGAAAAGTTACTTTGCAGCCTGTTGTTAAGGACACAGTGTTACTCTTACTGTGATTCAGTTTGTCAATGTGTTTTCTAAATGTACAAGCAGATTACAATACAAATTTGTGACAAGTAAAGGCTGAGTAAATGAAGAGAATTTAGAGTCTGGGGGGAACTATCTTTTTAAATTAATCTGACCAAACAATAATGTAATGGCATAGTCTCCAAGCATTTTGAAAATAATTAAAACAAAAAAGTAAAGTTATCTTCATTCATGAACAGTGTTGGGTTTAATTAGTTAAAATAGCTACTATAATTAAATAAATTTTCAGCTGAAAAAGGTATTACATTTTTGTTTTTAGATCATATTACAGTTACTTATAATGTACTTGCTTAAATACTGTAAGTAAATTCAAGAGTGTGTATGTATATATATATATATACACCTAATAATTTCAGAAATGCAGAGTAATTGTAACTTATAAATAGTTATATCAGTAATTGTGTGTATAAATATATATATATATATGTGTGTGTGTGTGT
>CAIGQZ010001108.1:1481831-1495971 GCA_903798205.1 Danio tinwini
TCACCCAATAATGATTTATTCACTATTTACTCATCCTTAAGTGGTTTTAAATCTACAATCCATGAAATCCATCCAACTTTAGTTTCCAGCATTTTTTGGTTCATCTTTTGTTTTTAGTGGAAGAAAGAACCTTAAACGGGTTTATAGCAAGTCGAGGATGAGTAAATGTTGTCTTTAAAAAGAGTTAAAGTGAGGAAATCACAAGCAATCCCATAGACAAGAATTTTAGCAACAACTCAACAGTAAAAACAAAAAAATGAATGTTTAGGATTTTTATGATGTTTTTTATTTATACTTTATTTTACCAGGGATTTTCCATTGAGATATGCATCTCTGCTACCAGGGGGTACCGGCCAAAATGGCAGCATAAAAAGTTTTAGATGCAAAATTAGACGCATATAAAATATTCACGTATTAAAATTTACACACAAAATTCAGATGATTCTTCCAGATAAGACTTCAAAAGATTTGTATAAATATTTAGAGATGGAATTGTTTTTAACATGATAACATTCTGCATTTCATTCCACAGTGTAGGGCCAAAGGAGGAAAACATTGTTTTACCAAACTCTGTACATACTCAGGAACAGTTAAATGTAATTTAAAAGAATTTTGTCTACTATAGCTACAATTATAATATAATAAAAGGTTACAAACATAAGAAGGCAATTTACCCAGTAATGCCCTAGCGGTGAATAGAAGCATATGCATTTCTCTCCTTTGGTGCAGGGAAAACCAATCAACTTTTTTGTACAAAGTACAATGATGGGTACATGAAGATAGATGCATTAGGCACAAATTGTATTGCAGCATGATATGTACTGTCCAACTTTTTTTTTTAATAACAACAGGTTTACATGCATATAAACTACATATCCTTAATCTATCACTAAAAGTAAACAGCTTTGGATAATTCTTTTTATTTCTTTGAAATACGAAAAAGAAATCCTAATTTAGGTCTGAGGTTCTTTATGAGATTTTCAATATGAATAATAAAACCCAATCATTCATCAAGCCATATGCATAAATATTTATAACCGTTTATTCTTTCAATAAAGTCCCCCTCCAGGCTTAAGATTGGTAAAACCTTCGTTTTTGTATGACTGTGATTAAAAACCAAATATTTAGGGTTTTTTTTGCATTTAAAACCAACTTTGATTTCAGCAGTTTTACATTTGCATTATTTGTAAATTAAAATTTTTTCAGAAATTGCTATAATTACTACACACTGTTTTCAGCGTGGAAAAACACTGCAGTTGAATAGAATTCAAATAACAAAAAAAACCTAATAGTTCTAACCATACTTACCAAGTTAATTGGTTTAACAATTGGAAAATGTATTAGTCTTCTATTGTTTTATTTAATCAGATCTTTATTGTATTCAGTGAAATACAGTGTGTCTGTAATAACACTTTAAAAGCATTTGCAGAAATCCATATAATCCCACATGATCCCCACTATCTGAAACACTTATCCCCCGAATTACACTGTTTAACACCAATCATGCTGGTCATTTACTAGCTAATCCAGTCTATCATCATCACCTCACCCCTTAAATCCAATTATTAATCCCAAAAGGTCAATATCTCTGTGGGAAAGTATAGGATTAAGCTGTCCCAAGTCCCTCCTGTTTCTCCTGCTTCGCTAACATTGTTCTCTAACCCAAGCCTAAATAAATCCTTTCATAACAAATAATGTGCTAAACATTTTAGATTTATGGATTGTAACTGCTTTTGCCAAACACCATTGTTCTAGAATAAAGTTCCTTATTATAAATATGTTCTTGTATATTAATCTTTGATCTGGATTATTCTTCATTTGCTGTCATTATTTAAATTGACTTGCATTCTGTGAAATGAAACTCTGACATTGTTTTATAAGTGTCTTTATTAATGTTTTATAAGCCATATAAATCAACATAATCTCCATAAACTACCACATTGCTCCCCAGATTACATTGTTTAACGGCAGTCATGCTAGTAATTCTAATCCAGTTTATCATCATCACCTCACCACTTAAAATCAATCATTAGTCCCAAAAGATCAATATCCCTCAACCGTGTGAAAGTGTAGGATTAAACTGTCCCAAATCCCTCCTGTTTCTCCCAAATCACTAACATTGTGCTCTAATTATTGATTATTATCGCTAACATTGTACTCTAATTTCCCTGGTACAAAAAGTGTTGAAGGCAGTTGAACTGATAAATAAAGCCTTTTACATTAAATAGATCTCTCTTTTAAATAAATATTTTCTATAGGATGCTTGACAATAATATATTTGTGCATGTACATTAGATTAGTCAGTATCAAAACCAAAACTGCAACTAATCTTAACAAAACCTCACAGTGCAAAAATTAATACACCAAATTTATATGTTGGGGAAAAACAGTAAATAAAAATGTATTAAACGGGAAAAATCAAGATAAACATGAATATAAAATTGAGTTGTAATTTGAAATATGAAGACCCAGTTAGTCTATCGTTGTGGAGGAGAGGGTCCTTCTGTAGAGTTCCCGATTTCTTCTGTAGAATACTCATGATTAGGGCCACCAGAATCTTGTCCAACAGTTCACTGTAAAAAAAATGCAGGCCTTCATACCTTCATTCAGGTTGTTCCAACACAAATCAATTAACTTAACTCAACAAATTTAAGCGGAGTGAACATAAAACAATTTAGTTGTCCTAAAAAAAATATCTCAAATTATGTTAAGCTCATTTTACACAAGTAGTTGAGCAAAATAAATGTTTTCAGTGTTGTCGTGTTGTCTCTGAGTCAGATCTTCAGGATTTGTCGCTCCATCACTGTCTGTGTTGCCTGCAGCTTCTTTTCTCACATTGTTCATGTTTCACAACTGTAGTTAAATGTAGGTGGAGTTGAAGAGTTGGGTGCGGGCTTTGACGATATGTTTTTGACTCTATCCCATGCTTTGCTGTGTCGTCTGTAGATCTCGTTGTTGATTTTGTGGTCATTGGTGACTTGTTGACCCAGGTAGACATATTTGTCGACAAAATCGATGGCTTGGTGTTTCCATTGGCACAGCTACTGCTCTTCGTCGCCTGATTCACAGGTCGACATTTGCACTAGCGTTGTTGAGTTCTTGTAACATTGACTCAGCAGTTTGTACTTTGTAGGCGAACAGGATGATGTCGTCAGCAAATCGAATGTGGTTCTATCCATCGATCGGATGCGAATTAAGTGTGGCCGATATCCATCGATCCAGATGCCGCTTTTGTGATTTTTTTTCTTTCTTTTTTTTTTTGCAATAACTTTTATAATATACAACAACTGTATTATCTTCATATTCCTAAAGATTATGGGTGACCAAACTCTTATTTTAATGAATATTACCATTTCGGTTTTGTTCAAATGCACCATAATATATTGGCTATATTATAAATTATAAAAAAAAAAATTCAAAAGAGGGTGTTTTTATTTATGCTGAGCACTATGTATATGAATAATATTTGAGTAAACATGTCATATGTAAATCCTTTCATGACAAATAATATACTAAATGTTTATTTTGATATGTGGTCCTAATTGCTTTTGCCTATTAAAAAGTTCATTCATTCATTTTCCTTTGGGTTAGTCCCTTATTTATCATGGGTCGCCACAGCGGAATGAACCGCCAACTATTCTAGCATATGTTTTATGTAGCGAATACCCTTCCAGCCGCAACCCAGTACTGGGAAACACCCATACACACTCATTCACAAACACTCATACACTACAGCCAATTTTGGTTACCCAAAACACAGGGAGAACATGCAAACTCCACACAGAAACACCAACTGGCACAGCCGGGACTCGAACCAGCGACCTTCTTGCTGTGAGGCGACAGTGCTAACCACTGAGTCACTTTCTAATTAGAAATATTCATTCATTAATTTTCTTTTCAGCTTAGTCCCTTTATTAATCTGAGGTCGCCACAGCAGAATGATCCACAATGTTTTACACAGCGGATGCCCTTCCAGCTGCAACTCAGTACTGGGAAACATCCATACACACTCACATTCACACACATACACTATGGACAATTTAGCTTACCCAATTCACCTATAGCACACGGGGAGAACATGGAAACTCCACACAGAAATGCCAACTGACACAGCCGAGGTTTGAATCAGCGACCTTCTTGCTTTGAGGCAATCATTCTATCCACTGCGCCACTGTGATGCCCTAATTACACATATATTCTTGCATATTCTAAATAAGACACTAAAGCAACAATAATCCAGAATCAGATCCTGGCATTCTTTGAAATAAAACCCTGACTTTGTTCCGTATGTGCTTTTATTAACGTTTCAGGAGCATAAATCCATATAATCCCAAATGATGTCCACATTACTCTCCAGATTACACTGTTTAACGCCAATCATGCTGCTCATTTACTAGCTAATCCAGTCTATCATCATCACCTCGCATCTTAAATCCAATCACCAGTCCCAGAGGATCAATATCCTTGGATCATATTCCCTAAACCGGACGAAGGGAAGTATTAAACTGTCCCAAATCCCTCTCTCCTCCTCCTCCTCCCATTTCTCCTGCTTCGCTGACATTGTCCTCTAAATTAACCCAGTAATGAGATTAGTGTTTGGCTCGTCGGATGGAGCGAGCGCTACAATGGGACTCTGGAAAAGTGTGATAGCGCTGAGGTGCTCAGATAAGGATCGGTTGGGCAGAAATGCGCAGCGCAGCCTTGAGTAATGACTCTGTCCCTAGTAACATTAGCTGTCATGATAATGGAGTATTTAGAGAGATTGATGCTCAGGGTTACCGGTCAGAAAGGGAGCGATCATTTAAATAAGGAGGAGTGTGTGTGTGTGTATGTGTGTGTGTCAGTAGTTTGCTGACCCTCGGTGCCAGAGGTCATGGAGGAGGCGCTGTCAGATCGGGACGGTTTAGTGGTGTTGTTGTCGTAGTGAGTTTTCACTGCTGTGTGGGTAATTTGGATTAATTAGCAGCCGCTCTTTGAGGGATATTGACTCCCAGGCTAATTAGAGTAATTAACATTCATTGTCTCAGTCAGGTGAGGTCTTTAAAACTAGTCACGTGCTCTTTTGCAATTTAGGTTATTAATTGTTTTTTATTTAATATTTGCTACTTTTTTTATATAATTTATTATGTTATTTTATTTGTTTTATCACTTGGAAAAAAAAGTCAAGGTCTCGAAAGTAAACATTATTTTTATAGTGTTTTTACATATTTTTGGTTCTTTTTTGTAGTATTCCCTCTTTCCTTCCATTGGAAAATTCCCAAAAGATTATTTAAAGGTGCAGTATGTAAATTTGACACCCAGTGGTTGAACTAGGTATTGCACTTCTGGTTCAAAACACATGCAAGCACAGGTTGCCAGATTGATGACACCAACAGCAGTGTACCTGACTGTCAAGCCTAAAGGCTGATTTAAGTCATGTTATAGAAGGAATATTTTCCATATTAAAAGAAGTTTTTGTTCCAACCAACACCTAAAATATATATATTTAAGAAACAGCTTCTATTTCTTGCAGCTGAACAACAGAAAAATTATCACCTCAGGTACACATGTGCTTTATTCAGTGTTAAATGCTAATAATGTAGAGCTTGAATGCCATTTTTGTCACATTTATTGCCATACTACTGAAAGGAGCAGCAGATATTGACCTTAGATCTTGAAAATAAAATAAACCGTTTGAAATTAAACTTTAGAACTGTGACTCAGTGCAAGCCAACACATATCATTGATTCAGCATCTACATTTAATAATGTTAAAGACATTATTAACATATATTAAATAGATTATAAACCTTACCATTTTGTTGGAGAAAATAAAAATTTGTGGTGTTCCGTCTGGTGCAAACCAGGACACGAGGTTACAATGTAATCTGCTGACCTAATGTTTACGCTCGTAATGTTTGTGTTATTTGCTAATTAATAACCTCATGTGGAACTCTGAATCTGCGTCTCATTTCAGAGTCTGCTACTGTCCACCGGAGGTCGCATTTCGGTGGCGGACGCATACTTTGAGAGCCTTTCTGACTGAATGAATGAAATGCGCTGTTTTCCACAATGGCAACCCGGGGTGCTGAAATAAAATTGGCTAAACTTGCATTGGGCGGGTTAAAAAGACCAAAACAAAGACCGCGTTGTGGCACATAATGCACATTTTCAAAGCAGAATATCTGACTTTAGCATTGTTTTTCAGATGAACAAGAATGTTCACTTGGCATGTTTCTTAAATATCTGCAAACATATTATGGTATTTTTATGTTTTAGATCAGTCAAAAACTTGCATACAGCACCTTTAACAGTTTATTTTCTTTTTAATTTCAGTTTTGTATAATTATTAGAAGCCTGTTACAAACTTTTTCCATTAGTTAGGTATAATTATTTAATTTACTTTTTTGGAAATGTTATTATTTTTTTATTAAAATGATTGCAACACAAATGTTGCTTTAATTTCTGTTAATTGTATGTAGTTTTGAAAATTGCATTTAAATTTGTATAAGTTTTACAATCACATAATTATTAATTAATTTAGTTATTGATACTTTAAAATTAGATACCATTAGTTAGTTATAATTTAGCAGTTAAATTTTAAAATTATTTTTGCATTTTTGAATGTTTGTATAGTTGTATGTTTTTTGTAGAAAAATGTAATTACTACAAAAACAGCCCTGTTTAATTGAACCTAGTTTAGTTAATTTAATCAATAACTCCTTACACTTTCCTTCAGCTTATTCCCTTCTCCACTGTGAAATGTTAACTGCCTAAATTTAACTAATAACCAATTTATTTATCAGATTTTGTGTAAACTTTGTTCATTTTAGTTAAATATGCAGTTTTGTTCATTGAATTCCATTAGCAGGTACAACCTTTAATTTGAATGATGTTGAAAAAAAACATTAATGGAGGCTTTAAAATGAATATGCACTATTAGTACATGCTAGCTAATGGTATCAAGTTCAACCTTTCTTTAAAGTGCTTATGAGTTTACTAATGTCTGATGTTGCCGTTTTAAAATGTGTGTAAATCTTTATGTCTAGATCAAATAATCTTGAAGACACCATCACACTGATCAAGGGCAGGATTGAGGAAATTGACCTTCCGGTGCAGAAAGTGGACATCATCATTTCAGAGTGGATGGTGAGTAGAGGATTATTAATATACAAATATGTTAAAATGCTTCTCTAAGAGAAGAAAAATGCATTAAACACGATTATTTTGCAACAAAATGCACTGCTCATTGAAGCATACTGTAATGGTCAGCTTTGCCTTATGAAAGCTTAAAGCTCTGCATTCACAGCAATTACAGTTGGTTTTAACCCAAAATCAGGCATAAAGGAAGTGAATGCATCAGCAAATTTCTTTTCTGCCCAGTCTCAACCTGCTCATCTGCAGATGAAAAAGTTGAGATGTATTGTTGATTGATACTTGATATATTGCGGGCATAATTCATAATGGCATAACTTTCGTGCTCATTTTAGAAGCCAAACATCACTCCTCATTTATTTAGACATGACTGATGATTAATATGTGAAGGTTTCATAGATACACGTGAATTTGCACATCAATTTATCTTGGCTGAAAAGTAAAGTAGAATTTTACTGAATGTGGTTGGAATTTGTTTAAAGTTTTTTAAAAGATATTTCACAAATTATCTGAACCAGCACTTTTGAACAGGCTCTTATTAAAAGAGACTGAATGTTGCATACATTTTTGGTACTTTTTTAAAAATAGAATTATTGTTTATTTAATTTGTTTTATCACTTGCAAAAAATCATTTAATTTTTACCCCGGTTTAGTCTTTAATACTGTACACACACTCTTTAGTAAACATTAGTTTTATAAGTTGTGTTTTTACATGTTTTTGGATCTGTTTTTGTAGTTTAGTCCTTCTTTCTATTGGAAAATTTGGGGCATCTTGGCTGAAAGTATAGTAGAATTTTACCCTGCATCCCAAGGTTATTCACTGAAGCTAAGTTGGGGTGAGCCTGGTCAGTACCTGGATAGGAGACCACATGGAAAAACTAGGTTGTTGTTGTTGGAAGTGGTGTTAGTGAGGCCAGCAGGGGGCACTCAACCTGTGGTCTGTGTGAGTCCTAATGTCTCGGTATAGTGGGGAGACACCATACTGTCAGTAAGCGCCATCTTTCAGATGAGATGTTAAACCGAGGTCCTGACTCTCTGTGGTCAAAAAACAACGTAAATAATATTACATTTTAGAACAGATCAAATATTACACAGAAATCTTATTAAACTCATATTTTGTAAACGAAAAAAAGAAAAAAAGGCTGAAATAAAATAAATGTTAACTAAAAACATAAAATCAATTAATTAATTATGTGTAATTGTTTATTTTTATTGATTAAAAAAGTGATAAAAGAGATGCATTAAAATGACAATCTACTGCATATTAAAACTAAATTTTTTTATTAAAATTCACAAATTTAGCTAAACTTGAAACTAAAACCAGAAGAAAGTAAAATAAGAATAAATAAAAAAAAACAATCTTAAAAATGACAACTTAATTACTAAAACTAAAATTAAAAAAGAAAGTATTATGACTAAACCAAATAAACACACAGTGCATCCGGAAAGTATTCATAGCGTTTCACTTTTTCCACATTTTTAATGTTACAGCCTTATTCCAAAATTTCCTCAAAAGTCTACACACAATACTCCATATTGACAATGTGAAAAAAGATTTTTTGAAATTGTTGCAAATTTATTAAAAATAAAAAACCTGAAAAATCACATGTACGTAAGTTTTCACAGCCTTTGCCGTGAAGCTTTAAATTGTGCTCGGGTACATTCAGTTTCCACTGATCATTCTTGAGATGTTTCAGCAGCCTAATTGGAGTTCACCTGTGGTAAATTCAGTTGATTGGACATGATTTGAAAAGGCATACAACTGTCTATATAAGGTCCCAGGGTTGGCAGTGCATGTCAAAGCATAAACCAAGCATGAAGACAAAGGAATTGACTGTAGACCTCAGAGACAGGATTGTCTCAAGGCACAAGGCTGGGGAAGGTTACAGAAAAATTTTTGCTGCTCTGAAAGTTCCTATGAGCACAGTAGCCTCCATCATCCGTAAGTGGAAAATGTTTGGAACAACCAGGACTCTTCCTACAGCTGGCCGGCCATCTGAGCTGAGTGATCGGAGAGAAGGGCCTTAGTCAGGGAGGTGATCAATAACCCGATGGTTACTCTGACTGAGCTCCAGTGTTCTTCTGTGGAGAGAGGAAAAGCTTGCAGAAGGGCAACCTTTGCAGCAATCCACCAATCAGGCCTGTATAGTAGAGTGGCCAGACGGAAGCCACTCCCCGCCTGGAATTTGCCAACATGCATCTGAAGGACTCTCAGACCATAAGAAACAAAATTCTCTGGTCTGATGAGACTAAAATTGCCAGGCGTTACATTTGGAGAAAACCAGCCATCACTCATCACCAGAATAATACATCCCTACAGTGAAGCATGGTGGTGGCAGCATCATGCTGTCGGGATGTTTTTCAGCAGCAGGAACTGGAAGACTAGTCAGGATAGAGGGAAAGATGAATGCAGCAATGTACAAAGACATCCTGAATGAAAACCTGCTTCAGTGTGCTCTGGACCTCAGACAATGACCCAAAGCACACCGCCAAAATATCAATGGAGTGGCTAAAATACAAATTGAACTAAATTTGTAAATGAAAATTCACAAATTTAGTTAAACTTAAAACTAAAACCAAAACAAACGAAAATAGAAATAAAGTAAATAATCTTAAAAATACCATAACTTAGATACTAAAACAAAAATAAAAGGAGAAAGTATTATGACTTACTAAACCAAATAAACAACTGAAATAATGTATAAAAACTATTGAATTGTTCATTGATAAAGTAATGAAAGTGACAAAAAGATGCATTAAAATTACTAAATGTACTGTATATTTGAACAAAAATTCTATATTCTATATATATCAAACCAAAACAAAATAAAATAAGAATAAAATAAAATATCTTAAAAATAGCAGAGCTTCGATACTAAAACTAAAAGAAAAAAGAAAGAAGTATTATGGCATACTAAACTTAATGAACAATAACTGAAATAACCATAAAATACATAAACATTTTATTGGATTGATCTTGCTGATAAGCTGTTCACAAGGAGCATTAGTGTCTTTTGTCATGTTTCTATTGCTGTTGTTTATAAACTGGTTTCCTGCTGTGCCTGATGCCCTTTAAAATTGCATTAAAGTGACTGCAATGCATGACATATTGTGTAATTGCTTTGATTTCTATCCTAGCAATACACACAAAAAAACTTTTCTAAATTTGGCAATAAAGAAACGATAAAAGCCAGCATGGCTCTGCACTTCTTGTTTAAGCTCTTTTAATTTGTAGTCCACTGTAGAAAAGGGGAAAAGTAGGTCATAACACTGAAGCCACCTAGCCAGAGGCTCCAAAAAAGGACATTGGAGAATCATTCCCTAAATTTGGAAACCTCCAAGCTTTTCCCATGTGTATTCCACCAGAACAGCATGCTGTTTTCTGCTGTCTCTGGATTTTTTCATGGCTCGCAGGTTAATTGTGAAATAATAAATGTATCTTATTTGGTCCTCTTTTGTTTGCATGTTAGGGCTATAATTCAACAAACTCCATGCCTGAGGCAGCAGCCAGCATGAATATGATTTTCCTGCATGTATTTTATGTTTGTATGTGTGTGCGTGCAACGTTTCTGACAAAGTAACCTGAGATTTGGGTCACTGGAGCACATTATTTTATGATTACGACGTTGGCTTGCTAAATGGTGTAAAAATCCTGCCCTTCATCATCTCTGCAAAGTCGTTCGTTTCATTCGGAAAACCTCTGAAGTGTTTGTGTATGGCCGTCGTTTCTTTGTGAAAGCAGGAGAGCGTGCTGCCGTTTTCTGAAAATCATTCTTCAGAATGCTATGGAACAATAGTTTTACAATTACCTTATTACGACGAGTGGTAGGAGACACATGTCCACTGAAAAATGCAGTCACCTCGGTCCAGCAGCCCTGATAGCTAACTCTGACGTGCGTGTCCATCTGAGAGGATTATAGATGCTGAATGGGGTCAGATGGTTAGGAGGAAAGCGTTGTTTGTACGGTGATCCACAAAAAACCAGAGCAGAACATTACAGGTAGGATATAAACTCATGTTTTACTTGCATGGACTGAAAAAAATTGTAGGATTTAGGATGTTAAGGGAATGCCGTAAAGACTTGGAATATAAAATATTGATTATATATTGTATCTTATAAGGTTACTTATCATTAAATGGATAGTTCACCTCCCACCCAAAAAAACTATTTTTATTATTGACTTAAAGGTTCTCCATTGGTGTCAAGGTTTCATGGTGACGCTTTTATATTTAAGGGGTCTTTCATTACGTTTGGTATTTTAGAGTGGAAAAAGATTACCTAGACACTTTAAGGCCCAATCCCAATTCTATTTTTGTACCCCTACCCCTTCCCATCCGCCTTGGCCCTTAAAAAGTATTGTGATGGGGAAGAGCTTCAAATTTTACCCCTAAGAACTGAGACAGCACTACAGCACCTGCACATGTCATCATATGTCATCGCAATCTCTTGCTTCATATGAGATCAGACTATCGCAACTGCTGTAGTTATTCCAGTTGTGTTATTTTTTTGTATTTATCTTCAGGAAATCACTGAAGGCATATATTATGTTATCATAACGATCCAATGTGGCAATACGATCGTAACTATACTGTGCATTTACACCTTGGCCATATTCATCTATGTAAACACACCAAACACAACATTAGCATAACAGCAGACACTGTAAAAAGCTCATTCTCAGCAACTAGACTTTCTGACAGGGTGTTCGAGTGTCAGAATGTTGTCGGACTGCTGTACAGGAGTTATTATTATGGATTATAGATCGCGAAATTTAGCGGTTTATATTTTAGCAGTTTTTTGTAAAAGCATAATGGTAAAACACAAATGCGGTTATGAATATATCAAAACATGTGCTTGTTTGTTGTACAAAATTCAGGGAAGGGGAAGGGCTAAGGGGTAGAATTGGGATTGGGCCTAAATGGCCTGTTTCCACTGAGTGGTACAGTACGGTACGGGTCACCTTTATCAGGCTTGCGTTTCCACTACCAAAAGGGTAGTGGAATGGGCGTGGTGTTTGACAAAGTTTCAGTCAACGTCATTCTTACTCAAGGAAATGTCAAAGTAAAGCTGTACAGGTCGTTTACATATCACATTAGAAGCACTTCTCACAAAACAAATGCTTTATACACAAATTCTTGTGTAAACATGCTCATTACTAACATTCTATGAGCATGATTTGATTATAACGGCAGATCAATGATGGTGAAAAATAGCCTACTGTAACGTCTGCAATTCTATAAAATCAATAAATAAATGCAACATATATGAACACATACAGCCCCTCATAGTCTCCGATATGTTACCAATTACAGAAAAACTACACACAGCATACATTTAGTCCTTATTTGGGTTCAAAAACAACATGCAACGTATAGCGCACAGTCAGTGCAAACCTCTCATCTGTGTCTGTAATCTTTAGCAGCACGTGTAGCCTCTTGTTAGAGAGTAATTTCATCTTTCTGAGTTCATAATAGTCCAAAAGGTGCTGATAATAGTTAAACATGGGAGTTTGTTCATGTTTTAGGTTGCTGAAAGAATCATTTGCTCCTTTGTTTTGTCTTGTTTCTCCTTTGTTTTTTCGCGCCTCACTCCTTGCGTTTGTCTGTTTCTGAAAAGATCGGATGTCAGAAGCACTTTAATAATCATACGCACGTTGTTATCATGAGCCCAAGAAGTTTGTTATTTCAAATATAGACGCGTGGCGAGTGCAGGTGAGAAAGCGAAGCCGCTCTCGATTTAGACGGCCTTGTAAACAACTACAGGGCACAGGGTAGATTCTGCTCTTCTTCTTGGCTTTGTGGCTGTTCATCAAGATGACGACAAGGTTTGTTTGAGCTCAGGTCGACCATGGCTTGTTATTATTTGTATATAGTATTTCAATGTAATGTCTTAATTGTGTATTTAAAAATGCCGCTTCCTTTGTTTTCATTCTCCTGGCTTGTGCACGAGCTAGTGACTTATATCTGTAAACGAATAGCTGTGCATCTTGCTCTGCCTTTTAGTATCCTTTTGTTGTGCTAGGTACCCTTCTAAAAGGGTACCCAAAAAGTGGTACAGTACAGTTTGCTTTTTGGAACCTTTTGACAGTAGAAACAGCCATAAAAGCGTACCTAACTGTACCGTACCACTTAGTGGAAACAGGCCATAAATGGTTCTTTGGGCAACCACAAATGGTTCTTCTATGACGGGTGTCGAAATCAGTTCCTGGAGGGCCACAGCCTGGAACCTTTGTTTTTAAGTGTGCCATTTATAATAAGTGTGTGGGTAATATCAGATATAGCTGGGTGGAGTAACATTTCAACCATAAGAGATTTTTTTTGTGTAAATGTAAATAAGTGGATGTGGTTAGCAGGCCCAGCCAATAGAGTACAACCATCTGATGTCAAGCACTTTACGCTTAAATAATAGTTTATGAATGTAGAATTAAAAAAAAAAAAAAATTCGTTTTTTTTCTACTAAATATTTAAGTAATAGACAGCATTTACATAAATAAATTTAGATGGGGTTCTTATTAGAGGTGCCAAACTTCGCATTGTTTGATTTCTACATAGAAGGTATTTGCCTTAGGTAAGTGCAAAATCAAGCAATTGAAATTTTTACAAGCCCTTCAAGAACACAGTGCTTCACACTTAGAATGGAAAGCTCTGTTTTTACCTTATTTAGAAAAGTCATAAATAATAATGAGTTCCGCTTTCATGCTTCTGCTGGAGCTCTTTACATTGCTCTGGCTCCAGTAGCTCTGCCTTTAGACTCCGTGTCCACTGAAGAAACATAAGCACTGTTCTAAGAGTTATATCCAAATACACATGCTGTGCCCCATATGGTCCAAAACCTGACAGGTGGGCAAATCTAAGCATGTTTTAAAAAAAACTAATATAAATATGCATACAATAAATAATACTACTATTAATAATAGCATTATACAAAAGAATAATTTTGAGATGAAGGTGAAGATGAAGAAGGCATGAAAGCAGTGGTTTTTATATTTATGTAGAAAATAATAAAT
>CAIGQZ010001108.1:1503592-1536066 GCA_903798205.1 Danio tinwini
CCCCCCCCCCCCCCCCCCTAAACAAGCCAGTTCTGATTCAACGGTTGCTCAACAGCCGTTTACATCATCCATAATGTAGATTTAATGTCGCCTTTTATTTGAACTTTTGACTTGTTTTGAAGTATGTTTTGATGTGTAACGTTTCAGAATGGGGTGAGCTGCTGCGTGTGTTGATGGTCAAGTAGAATTAATGGCAGATCCCATCTCCGGTCTCATTATCTCTTGATGGCAGTCTTACCTGTCGCTGAAGAGGACAGCGGCAATCGCTCAGTCCGTCCATTGCCTACAGCTGCCTGCCACACACACACACAGCTTCCATATATGCATGCTCATGGGTGTAAAATGTGCATAGGATTTGCCGCCTTATTTTTTGTCTGAACTTTTTCATTTAACGTGTATAACATATTTAACATGCTGACCTCAAAAGAAGATATTTTAAAAAACGTGTAATCATTGACTTTCATAATAAGAAAAACAAATACTATGGAAGTCAATGATTACAGGCTTCCAGCTTTCTTCAAAATGTCTTCTATTGTGTTTAACATTAGAAAGGTTTGGAACAAGTGAAGAATGTGTAATTGACAGGGTTCATACGGTCATGGAAAACCTGAAAAAGTTATGGAATTTTGACATGGAATTTTCCAGGCCTGGAAAAGTTTTGGAAAAGTCATGGAAATTAGTTTAACAAATATCTGTATACTTGAATTAGGGCTGTGCGATATTGGAAAAATCTGACATTATGAAATTTTGTATTTCTGTGATATATATTGAGATGTGAATACAATTTTACCAGATGATTTTACAGGTTTATTAGATTCTACGCTGGCGTCGACGACGATGGCCACCTCTGTGTCGTGCTCTGCAGTTGTCTTTGTGTTTTTGTTAGTTTCTCCTGTCTTGAGTCACATTCCTACAATTAGTTTCACCAGAGACGAATTGTTGGACATTCGGACGCATACACCACCAAATATTTTTCCAGACTTGTACTGCTTTGTTGGACATTCTAGTCGGCGGAGCTGCGGTGCTGCTCAAAGACTTTCAAGCGCGCAGACGAGGGAAGTGTGCAGGCGCACTTGTGAAACTCAGACAAACTTTGCGGATTTCGAACCACGTTGCCTAGCATCCATCTGGCAAATCTCCGCTCTCTACCCAACAAAATAGACAAACTCATTCTGCTCTCACAGACAAACAGGAATTTTTTGCACTCAGCTGCTCTATGTTTCACGGAAACCTGGCTAACCGACACCATACCTGACTATGTGCTTCACCTACCGGGCTGTCAGCTGTTCCGAGTGGATCGCGACGAAGAATCGATGTAGAAATCTCGCATTGGCAGGACGTGCTTTTACATCAATGAAAGGTGGTGTACAGATGTAACAGTTTTTAAGAAAATGTGCTGTCCAGATCTAGAAGCACTGTTTATTAAGTTCTGCTCGTTCATCCTCGTCAGTGTTTACATTCCTCCGCACGGGCATGCGTGCCTGGCGATACAGAAACTAGCTGATCGGATCATGGTGATAGAGCAACAACACCCGGACTCTGTTTTAATCATTCTCTGGGATTTTAACAAAGCAAAACTATCCCGTGAACTGACAAAATAAAGACAGCATGTTACATGTCCCACAAGAGACAGTAACATATTGGATCACTGCTATACCACAATAGAGGATGCATACCACTCTGTCCAGCGAGCAGCTTTGGGACCATTGTTTGATTCATCTCATACCAACCTATAGGCAGAAACTGAAAACAGCTTAACCTGTATTAAGATCTGTGGAAAAGATGGACGAAACAGAGCGGGATCTACAAACCTGTTTCGACCTCACTGACTGGGTGTTTTTGAAGCTGCTGCAAACGATCTGAATGAGCTCACAGAAACTGTAACATCTTATATCAGTTTCTGTGAAGGCGTGTGCATTCCTACTAGGACTCAACTCGCATTCAACAACGACAAACCATGGTTCACTGTAAAACTCAGACAGCTATGTCAGGCCAAGGAGGTTGCTTACAGGAGTGGGGAGGCTTTTAATACTATCATCCCAAAACTTCTTCTGCCCCAATTAACTTTATTAGCTCTTAATGCCCACCACTATCTGTCAGCGGATCAATAGCTTCCTAACAGACAGGCAGCAACTGGTGAAGCTGGGAAAATTCTCAACCAGTACCCGCACAATCAGCACTGGTGCCCCCCAGGGGTGTGTCCTCTCCCCACTGTTCTTCTCCCTGTACACGAATTACTGCACTTCAAAAGACTCCTCTGTCAAGCTTATGAAATTTGCAGACGACACAACACTTATCGGCCTCATTCAGGATAGTGACGAGTCTGCTTACAGACAGGAGGTTAAGGAGCTGGCTGTCTGGTGCAGTCACAACAACCTGGAGCTCAACACGCTCAAAACAGTGGAGATGATAGTGGACTTCAGGAGAAAACCCCCCTGCTCTCCCCACACTAAACATCATGGACAGCATTGTGGCAGCAGTGGAGTCATTCAGGTTCCTGGGCACCACCATCTCTCAGGACATGAAATGGGACACTTACATTGACTTCATTGTCAAAAAAGCTCAACAGAGGCTGTATTTTCTTCGTCAGCTGAGGAAGTTCAACCTTGCAAAGGAGCTGCTGAAACAGTTCTACACCTCCATCGTTGAATCAGTCATCTGCACATCAATAACTGTCTGGTTTAGCTTCCTAATCCGACCTCCGAAGGCTACGTCGAATAGTTCGGACTGCTGAGCGAATCATTGGTACAACCCTTCCTACTCTCCAAGAACTGTACTTATCCAGAGCGAGCAGAAGGGCTGCTAAAATCACTCTGGACTGCTCACACCCAGCACACTGCCTCTTTGAACTTTTACCTTCTGGTCGACGCTACAGAGCACTGCGCACCAGAACAGCCTGACACAGAAACAGTTTTTTCCCCTCAGGCAATCCATCTCATAAACACTTGATGATAATAATTGTGGAACCAACATCACTACCTGCTATATACTTTTTAAACACACAAACACTTATTTAACAACACACATTACATGCCAATTTGCACATAACAGCTGCACATATAACGCTGTATATAGTAATATAGCTGTACATACACTTGTCAATTTGTATATTTGCATTCACTACATCTACTTTTAAAATATATTTATTATCTGTTTTTTAATCCTGTCTCTGTAATTCTGTTGCACTGTAGAAGCTCTGTCACTAAAACAAATTCCTCGGATGTGTGAACATACCTGGCAATGAAGCTCTTTCTGATTCTGAGAATATTATATAACATATTATATATCTTGAATAATATATTACAAATAAATTACAAGCATAGATCAATAAAATATAGTGATTAAAAGGGAATTATAGTTTTTTCAGGTATTCACTATTCAGGTACATATATTGAATAATTAACACTGCATAGTCTTTATTGTGTATAATTTAATCTTTATTAAGGTTAAACATTTTATACAAAGATTAAAATGTACTCACTATTTACTCACACTTTACTTGTTTAGGAGTTATTAAATTATATTCTTTTTGTGTTCATAAAAAAATCATAAATGTTTGAAACAAGTGAAGGGTAGTAAATAATTTTTGGGTGAACTATCTCTTTAAAAATGCATGCAGATGATAAACTTTTACTCCATTATGATTAAACTATAATCCCAACATTGCATATCCTGCAATGTGACTATTGCAGATGCGCACATTGCAATATCGATGCTGAAACGATATATTGTGCAGCCCTAACTTGAATATAGGTTAGTTGTCTTTACTTCTTTTCTGTCCTTGGCCAAAAGCTTGCTCACACAATGTTAGTGCTGTGTAAGCATTATCTAAATTTTACATAGATATAAAAACAAATTTAAGCAAAATAGATTGTTGCGTGTTCTATGATGTGCTGTAATATAATTGAATGCCATTGTTTTTCTTATTATTTACCATGTATATGTCATAAAGTCATCAAAATGTACTTTAAAGTTCTGAAAAGTCTTGGAATTTTAGTAGTAAAAATGTGTATGAACCCTGAATTCAAGATAAGATTTCAATTTTAGGGTGATCTATTCCTTTAAGTTTGTTTCCTTTGCATTCAAATTGTGTTGAGCGGTGATGAATTATTCCCCTTTAAATGATATGCCATGCATTTTTTTTAAATAATAAAATATATATATAAAAAAATTAAATAGTATTTTTAAAAATGTAAATATATATTATACCAACAAAAAACTTACCAAATGCATTTAAAATCAAAGGAATTTAAGTAGATGAGTGAAAATATTTATATATTTTTTAAAGATCTACTGGATGTCAACTGTGTTTGGGCTGTGCAGTAGTTACGAAATAAAAAAAATTTCAGACATTGTTACAAATTTTGACATGGTTTTATATTTGGATATGCCTGTTGACAGGATTAAAGACTTCTTTTATCCAATTTGTTTAACGTTAATTCTTCTGATTCAACTAACTGAAAAACATAATCTCAAACACTTCACCTGATACCAGTCTATCTGAAATAAATAATGTTTTCACAGATATGTTATCAACGTCTTTCAAATTAGACTAATTATGTAAATATGCATGGTAAGATGTTTAAACAATAAACAAACCATCAGAAAGCATAGTGAAAATAGTATCAAGAGCTTGAAAAGTCGCTCAAAACTTACAGCTTTTGTCAGAAACCAGACATCCATTACCATATCTCAGTTTTCAATCTAGAGGCTTCCTCAGCACATATAGCCACATAAGAAATGGTGGTGCCAGTTTTATACTGTCAGTTCAATCTTGAATTTTCGTTCTTTTGAAGTGCATGCAAAGTGAATCTGCTTTTGCATTGCAGGAAACAATGTTATTGTCAACAACAAAAGTCAAACTCTTTTAAGCCTCTGCTACAACTGCAGTGTTTAAGAATCAATGCAGAATTTGTTCACTGGTTGCCTTTGAAGACGATTTGTTACAGACCTACAGCTTGTGCATAAAGTAAAATCATTTCAGGCACACTGTAAAATTTTAAAGGGAAAAACGGGGGTTGGCATAACTTCACAGTTAAAAATACGGTAGATGCTGTAAAAGAATTTTTGAATTTGTAAATCATTGGACTTTACATGAAACCGAAACAAGAACTGAAATTGTAAACAATTTCAAGCCAAAACAAAGTTGTTGTTGTTTTTTTTGCAGTTTTGTTACAGCAGTTTGAAACAGCTCAACAAAGCAAACTTTTGGGGAACACCTTTGAGCTACCATTGGTCAGTGATGACTACACAATCGATAAGTGTGTTCTTGAACTCCGCCTTCTTTCATGTGCTTCGTATCCATGTAGTTCATAGTAAGACAGGATAACATCCAGACTCAAATAACTCAGGAATTCGTATTCCAGATGAGAAGCGCAAATGCGTCACACATACATCACTATAAGTAATTAACAATATTATTGTTATTATACAATTATTATTCTAAATAATTAACATAACCGGGTCTAATTAACATAATCGGGTCTAAGACATAAACATGTCTTAGACCCGACTCATGGCCGAGAATTAGGTTTATTAAATCTTACCTCCCTGACTCATCATCCCTCTTTTTTGCTTTATACAAAAAAATCTATCCAGAGCCATGCTTAGTCTAAATAAGATCATTATATTATTTAAACTTTGTTTTGTCGACTTTCAAAACTCACTGCGTGCCAACACCTCCGCATAAAAGACTGTTGCGCCGGTTTCACAATGCACGAGCAGCGTGGCTTTTTCGGCATGCATGTTCACAACCGGGACTTACACCGGGAGCAGAGCAGTGCATCAGCATCAAGCAGGAGTGGTGCATGAGGCGCCGGGTTTGTTTTTTTTTTGTTTTTTTTGCACACATGCTAGGTTTGCTTTTTGATTAAACTACATTGCTTTCATCAGCGTTGGTTTGGTTGCACATAGAGAATAAAGTTTTTTTTCTGGGATTACCACTCTTAATAAATACACTTGCATATAAAGTAAAGCATATCTCAAAGTATTTACTGGGACACTAGCAATTTTTACTGAGGCCCCTGTCTGATACAGTTCTAAACATTGTTTCATTCAGTGTTGAAGGCTGTTTGCCAGATGTTTATTAAACCGTTCTTCTTCCTCAGCTGCCATGTTTGTGTTTAGCAGTACACTCAAGAAGCATGACACATTTAAAACACTGCTTACTGTACAGTAAACTATACGGTGAATTGTCATATTTCATTAATTTATAGTATTATACACCAGTGTTTTGAAGTACTAAAACTACACCTCTGTTACACAAACTTAAGCATATGGTGATGAGAAAGTCATATGATGAGGCAATGCTCATCAAAAACAACCTTTCCCACAAGCAGAAATACATACTAATATATAGAAGATGCTGAGTGTCATTCATCTAAACACCATCATGGTAGCAATTAAAGATGCTGTATGTAAGTTTTTTACTTTTTTTTAAAGCATAAAAATACTATAATATGTTTACAGATATTTAAGAAACATGCCAAGTAAACATTCTTGTTTGTCTAAAAAACAATGCTGCAGTCAGTTTTTCTGCTTTGAAAATGTTACCTTCCAGAACGTCTGTCTTTGTTTTGGTTCTTTTAACCAATCTACTGCCAATATAGCCAGTTATATTTTAGCACCCCAGGTTGCCTTGGTGGAAAACAGCGCATTTTATTCATTCAGTCAGAAAGGCTCTCTAAGCATGCATCTGCGACCAAAATGCGACCTCCGGTGGACAGTAGCAGACACCGAAATGAGACGCAGATTCAGAGTTCCACATGAGGTTATTAATTATCAAATAATATGAATATTACGAGTAAACATTAGGTGAGCAGGTTATGTTGTAACTCCATGTCCTAACAACACGCTAGGTGATGAGATTTGCTGTGATAAGCAGTTTGGCTGTTTGCACCAAATGAAACACGACAGAAATTTAACAAACAAAACAAAATGGTTACTACCAACCTAATTAATACATATTAAATCTCTTTGACATTATTAAATGTAGATGCTGAATTACTGATATGTGTTGGTTTTGAGTCAGTTCTGAAGTTCAATTTCAAATGGTTTATTTTCAAGATCTGAGGTGAACTATCTGCTGCTGCTTTCAGTATATGGCAATAAATGTCACGTAAAATGGCATTCAAACTCCCATTATTAGCATTTAACTGAATAAAGTACATGAGATGTACCTGAGGGGATCATTGTCAGTTTTCTGTTTAGCTGTGAGAAAGAAGCTGTTTCTAATATATCAATTTGATGAGTTGGTTAAAACAAAAACTCATTTTAATATGGAAAATATTCCTTCTATCGCTTGCTGTTGCTTTTATTTAGAACATGGCTTAAATCAGCCTTTAGGCTTCATAGTGTGGCACACTCCTGTTGATTTCGTCAATCTAGCATCCTGGGCTTGCACGTTTTGATCCAGAAGTGCAATTCCTAGTTCAACCACTGGGTGTCAAACCTTACATACTGCACCTTCAATGCAATACACATTATTTATCAATATTAGATGTAACATGAAACTCTAATGTACATCATTAATGAGAAAAAAAAACTAAAAAGAACCATAGTAATGTCAGCCAAAAGGCATAAAAGGTGTCATGCAGGTAATTCTGGTAGTGCCAACTTACGGTTATTAACCTAATATATTTAGAAAACATAATTAATTAAAATATTAAGAAAACTGTTAAGCGGGTTATAGTATTTTACTGTAGCATTTTTCCAGTGTAGTTAAAAATCCTATCTTTCTATGTGGAGACATTAACTCCAATTATTGTGCACTGCGATCTTTGACTATTTCCAGACCTTTTAACCTTTACAAACCACTACATGAAACAAATATAATAGGTTTTGGATTCTTCATTACCTGACATTCTCAGATTTGGACTGTTGCTCTGTGTTACACCATGTGTTTCCTCTCAGTGCTCATACCTGGATCTGTCACCCATCCACAAAGCAGCTTTCAAACATCCATTGTCCTGCTAAAATTAATCGGGGAAACGTTGGGCCTGCTTCATTTAAATATGCTTGTAGAAAGCGGTACATTTACTACACGTCTGCATTCATATGCAAATCAGCCTTTTTCACACCAGATCCACAGCGAGCAAACAGTTTTGCCCCTGTTTTGATTTATTTCACAAACTCCACGTTATTAACAGTAGTGTTTAGGGTAGTGTTATGGCCATTCATCTTAATGTCTTTTAGTGGTTGCCTTCTTGGTGAATCCTTTTTGTTTGTCTATTTTTTTTTATGAAAGAAGAGGATGAAACTTTTTAATTAAGCACAAGAATGGTGGTTTTGTTCATCTTGTCCTAGCTGGAGTCAAGCTTTGACACTGAGCTGACTTGATATTTTATTAACGGGTCAGCAAGATTTTAATACTTGCTAATTAGGGATGCATGAATACTGAATATAAATTCAGTAGATTATTTTTGTTCTACAATGAGCAAAATTAAGTAGTGATGCTCAACTTCACTATCATTGTACTAAGTAATAATAATAAAACAACTTTTTTTAATTCCTTGCTATAACTTATTGATATTGCATTTATTAGTGTTTTATTTCCAAAGAGTTTGAACTTGACTTGCATTGGGTGATGTATTTGGTTTATCAATATATAGAAAAAAGCTTTTTATATATATTTTTATGTGCTATTTATTTGCTTGCTTGCTTGGTTATTTATTTATTTTATCATTCATTCATTCATGGAAACTGTTTACATGATTAGGAGAAATCTTTGTTCTTTCTTTTTTAAATAATGTATTGCACCATTCTTAAAATTATTAATCTATTTTGAAATGTATAGAATTTTTTATTCAGTCATTTTCTTTTTTGGCTTAGTCCCTTTATTAATCAGGGGTCGCCACAGTAAACCGCCAACTTATCCAGCATATGTTTTAGGCAGGGAATGCCCTTCCAGCTGCAACCCATCGCTGAGAAACTCTCATTCACACACACAATTTAGCTTACCCCTATAGCTCATGTCTTTGGACTTGTGGGGGAAACCCACGCGAACGTGGGGAGAACATGCAAACTCCACACAGAAATGCTAACTGACCCAGCCGAGACTTGAACCAGCATTCTTCTTGCTGTGAGGCGACATCGCTACCCATCGCTCCGCCGCTTTTACTTTTCACACTCCAAAAAAAGTAGTTACATTTTGGGAATGTTTTAAAATAAAGTGTTCATTAAATTCTGAGAATTGTTTTTACATTTTGGCCAAAGAATAGTGAAAAAAAGCAATAATAAAATCATCTTGAGATTAACATCATTATAATGTAAGATTAAACATTTGTAAAACTGTTAAGAATAAACTTATAACTTTTCATCTTTTTACATCATTCATTACATTTAGAGAAAAATGTTGAAACAAAATGTTGAGAATAAACTCAAATTCAGAGAAAGTTTTAATTTTCACCTTCCAAAAAACTAGTTACAGTTTTTTACTTTTTGTTAAGTGTTGAGAATAAATGTATTAAATTATGAGAATAGTTTTTACATTTTGGCTAAGAAAATAATAAATAATAATAAAGTCATCTTGAGATTTAAGTTATTGTAATGTTAGATTAAACATTTGTAAAAACTATTGAGAATAATCTTTTGATTTTATTATTTATTTTTATAACTCTTATTATCTAATATTCTTATTCACTTTTTTTTAATAAACACTTATTCAATTTTGGAAAATGTTGGAATAAAATATTGAGAATAAACTCTATAAGATAAGAATAAGACATTCTGAGAAAAATATTTTTTGCCCAAAACTAAATTAGTTAATAATTTTTAAAAATATTTTTAATAAAAGGTAAATTATTAATTCATTAAATTCTGAGATTTTTATTTTTTTTGTAGGTAAAAACTTTATTATGTAATAATAACCAGGGCTTTACAATAACACCCGCCAACCCGCCAAATGCAGGTAGATTTCAGCTCTGGCGGGTTGAACAGACACCTCCACTAGCCACTTTGGCAGGTTAAAAATCATTTTTAAATTGTAGTTTTCTTAAAAGCAGGATTCGACAATAAGGATGGCTCAATATTCGTGCAAATGCGATTTTAGAATCGAGAAGCAGCATGACTGACAAATATAATTGTGTTCATGCGGGCAAAAGAAAGCTGGTTGATTACAGAATGAGAGAATAATCACTCGCGGCAACAGCTGATGTAATGCACGCAACTATTTAAAACACGTGCGCTCTCCTGTTTCCTTGCTTGAAACAACCGTGCCTGGAAACGCAACTGGTGTGATCGGTTCTCTTTTAAATACGTTCCCACTGCGAGGCTTAGTGCTCAAATCTGATTTTTTCTCAGATCTGATTTTTTTGCCTTGCTGTTCACACTGTTGTTATAAATGTGGCCAATATAAGATTTGCAGTGTGAACAGATCATGGTCGTAAACTGACCTGTTTGCGCAGAAGTAAAGTTACGGACAACACAAAATGTCTAATTATGCACACAATGTGTATACTGTATGAAGCACGTTGTCAGATTATGCTTAATATGATTATTGCCCTTTTCACAGACAACCGTGGTGTATTACATGAACTGTAAAGGGTTGTTCTGCTACTACTAATGTGTATTTCGACATTTAAAATCTAAAGTAAGTCCCATTTGATTGAAAACACTGATCATTTATGATTTATGACAACCGCGGTGCGCGTCTGTCTGACCACCGTTGTAGTGAATTCATCAAGGGTTAATGAGCAGCCGCAGACTAAACTGTGAAGGTGGATGGTTTATCTCCGTTTGCAGTTATTTTATTTTACTTTGTTATAAACAACAAACACGTGCAGATGGGGGGTTTGGGTGCTTGAGCTCCTGCCCTTTATTCGCTCAGAGATAATGTTCATCCTTAAAATGAAAGTGCCCCCTCCTTTGTGCACGGATCCCCTTTCCGCAACACCCCTGACGCTCTTTAGCATCGCAATCATCCTGTTAACCAGAGTGGTTAACAAGCACCAGTTTTGCCTTCAAAATCTTTTTTAAAATGAACAATCAACTTTCTGTGGTAAAGTAATCGCCCTGTGTGTTATTCTACTATGCTGCAGAGGTGTAGATGATGTTTGCAGCACAGAAAGATGACGCATGTCGCTCGAAGATTAGATAAAAGTCACATGAAATCTGACATCTGCGGTCGCATTGCAAAACATCAGATCTGTGTCTGATTTAAGACTACATATGAAAGTGGCACAAATCTGAATTGAAAAGATCAGATTCCATGTGGTTTGGCCTGTTCACACTGCCAAGACCTGAGTCACATATGGGCACAAAGATCAGATTCGGGCCACATTTGCCTGCAGTGTGAACGTAGCCCATAGACTAGACAAAAAGTTGTTCATGCACTCACATTCCTGCTGCTTTCAAGAGCTCCATAATGCTCTTTTTGTAAGCAGCACCGGTTGCTTTCGCTTTAACCATTATTTAAACAGGATATAGGATATTAACTTCCCATTTATGTGTAGTTATGGTGTTGTTGTTTTTTAAAGAAATGTTTTGTTAAATAAAATGTATAGTGTACAGCTATGTTTTGCTTATTTTGACACATTATTTAAAATTTGTGGCTAAGAAATAGTTATTTATTTATTTTTAGTGTGGTCAGAGATAAATTTGGTAAATCCTTTGAGCTCTGAAATGTCATGTGAAATAAAAACTAATTGTAATACAACATTATGAAACCATGACCCATGTGCTCATGCTCACTGAGCAAGCTCATACACAACATACACAACAAGTGACATGAATGAGGAGGCATGTGGACATTCCACAAAATCTAAATCATGTCATTTTAGCATGTCAAAGTCATATTTATGCATATAAAATATATTTTCCCAACAACAAAATTATGGTTAGTGAAAATGGTGAGTGGCTAGTAATGTTGGAAAACTACTAGCCACAGTGGCTGGTGATCAAAAAAGTTTATGTCAAGCCCTGATAATAACCATTTAAACATTTATATCATCTTCATGTGAAATTTGATTTAGTTATTAAATTAGATATATTACATATACAAAAATGCTCATATGATATGTGAATATTATGAAATTAATGGCTTAAACATTTTAAAAATATATATAAATTAGTTGTTTTTTGGTATTTTTTACTCAAATTAAGGGGTCATTGGTGATGACATTTTCAAATTTTTTTATTCTAGTCTGTCCCTATAAATAGTAGTGAAAAGATTTAAAATAGCAGGCATATTTGCTAAGACATAGTTTACTGTACGTCACATTATAGATTAATCAGGTGATCAATGAGACGTTGCATCCATTATAATGTGTCATTTGAGCAGTTTACGTGTTTTGTGATTCTGTATTTGTGTTTGTTGGATTGAGCGAGTGAGGAGTAGTTTACGCAGCCCCCAGGAGCAGGATTGATATTGTTGTTCTGTAATTGAGAGGATTGTTCATTGAATGCCCATGACGTTGACAATGGTGGAATACTGCTGATGCCAGCTGTTTACAGAGCATAGATGGCCACTCTGGGCCAAACTAACACCATTCTCCCATGTTCACAAAAAAACACACTCTTGTCTTAATTGACCAATAGTTCAACGTTTTCGCTTTTATTTAGTTCCTGAGGAAAGCACCTTTTGAGTATTTTTGCAGAAGCCTCGTCTTTTAATTTATTGTTATGCAAAGTGTAATTATATTACATGATAATGAATTCTCTGCTACATCTAGAAAAATCGAAATGGAAAAAGGTGGTGTGCGAGTGCGTGTTTATGAGGTAATTCATTTAATGTGGCTGAATGCTGCTGTCCAATTTTCATTAGCATTTCATTAGCGGCATTCATGTAATTCTGCCCCGGCTCCACATGGCTTAATGAATCGATCTGCATTTTGGCCACATTCAGGCATTAATGCTGCAGTGACTCTCTTTTCCACCAGTGTGTGTTATAGGATCTACTATAGGTGGAATTCATTACAGATGGTGTGCATGTGAAACATTTTCCTTGTTGGATTGGAATTTGCGATGTCAGCTTGTAAATTACTTTTTTATTTAAAAACAAATGTGAAAGCATTGTTTTTAGGCTAGATTTTAGAAATCAATGAATCCACACAGCATAAAAGAGCCTGCTCATTGCACAGATTTATGAATCTAATAAACATTTCATTGCTCTGTGGGAGGATAGTACCTTAGTTTTAGAACTACAGAGCAGTGTTAAGATGCTGTGAGGTAGTAAACAGTAAAATACAAAAAATCTGTAGGAATTTTATTTTAAATTATATACAGTTCTATTCTAGATCGTAATCCACTAATTTAATTTAAGAACAAACAGGGGTTAGCAAGTCATCAAATGATTGACTACAAAACAAATATAAGCATTGTACAATTATTAAACAAATTACAATTATTAAGCCGATCCGCGAATCAATCAATCAATTAATCAAAAAGAGGAACTAGGAAAGATGATAGTCTTTTTCATGTTAGCTGAGTAACCCAATTAAAGGTGCAGTATGCAAGTTTGACACCCAGTGGTTGAACTAGGTATTGCACTCCTAGATCAAAATAAACGCACGCTTGGAATGCCAGATTGAGTACAGGAGCGAGTGATTTAAACTGTGTTCTAAATAAAAGCAACGACACGCAATAGAGGGAATATTTTCCATACAAAAAGGAGTTTTGGTTCTAACCAACACCTCGAATTGATATATTAGAAACGACTTCTATTTCTCACAGCTGAACATGTGAAACCTTTGACAGTGCACCTCAGGTAAATCTTGTGTGCTTTATTCAGTGCTAAATGCTAACAAAGTGAGTTTGAATGGATTCTAAACCTTACCATTTCGTGAGTGAGTGCATATTCTGTACTTCTGAAAGGCTGTATTTAAATTTTTGTCGTGTTTCGTCTGGTGCAAACAGCCAAACTGCTGTTTGCGTGTTTTTAGGACATGAGATTACAATTGTAACCTGCTCACCTAATGTTTATGTTTTTAATATTTATATTTGCTAATTAATAACCTCATGTGGAACTGAGTCTGTCTCATTTCGACGTCTGATACTGTCCATTTCGGTCACGAGTGCATGCTTTCAGAGCCTTTCTAAATGAATGAATAAATTACGCTGTTTTCCAACAAGGCAACCTGGAGTGCTGAAATATAATTGGCTAAACTGGCATTCTGCAGGTTAACTTTACCTAAACAAAGACAGCGTTCCGGCACGGTAAAACCATTTTCAAAGCAGAATATCTGACTTCAGCATTGTTTTTCATGTTTCTTAAATATCTACAAACATATTATGGTATTTTAATGCTTTAGAAGAGTCAAAAACTTACAGCATCTTTAAAGTAAGATATATGAAAAAAAATAACGTGATTGGTTTTTTTTTTACAAATGAAGCATGAACACACATAAACATGCCCCTCATAAACTAAATTAAACATGCCCACCATAAACACAACCAAGACTTAAAAATACAGTCTGGACCACCCCTTTAATAATTTTTTTTTTATTCTTATTATTCTTTTAAGAATATAACAAATATGTTGATATTATAAATGTTGAAAAAAACATGCTTTATATGTTTCAGGATTTTATAGAAAATTCAAACAAACAGCATATATTTAAAATACAGTCGTTTGCAACATTATAAATGGATTTGTTGTCACTTCTGATCAATTTGATGTGTCATTGATAAATGAAAATGTTAAAAGGTAAACATTTGAATGGTAATATATCAGTTTCCCCAAAAAAATGAAGCTGCTATTAACATTGATAATAATCAGAAATGTTTCCTGAGCACATCAGATCAGTATATTAGTTCTTTGTGCGTGTGTGTGTGTGTGTGTGCATGTGTGTGTGTATTTATGTACCCAGTATACCCCTTTTTCCTCTCTCTCTCTCTCTCTCTCTCTCTCTCTCTCTCTCTCTCTCTCTCTCTCTCTCTCTCTCTCTCACTGCAGTGGAAGCAGCCGCCTGTGAAATTGGGTTCTAAATTACACCACGGAGAAGCTTAGCCATCACTCTAATGCTAAGTCTGTTTAAAAACGACCCAAAGAGATCCAGTACGAGCCGCTGTCACAGCATGGCTTTTAAAGGTGCTGTCCAGTTGACCTCTGTGTTGCATGTAGAGCACAGAAAGGCCAATCTGACCTTTTATAACAAAACTTTTTAATACAACATCATGAGAACAAAACCTGCGTAAGCTCACCAGAGCCACGTGTGCAGATAAGACTACTGTAAACAAGTTTCTCTGGATTTATTAAATATAGTGCTGAAAGTAATTCAGATTAAAAAATAAAACACAATCAAAATATTGTCATTTAGAATTTTTTTTCTCAGAATGACAGTTGGTCTAAATAAGAATGTTTTTATTAATGCTGGGCAATTTAACGTATTATTATTGTGTTATTGCATTTATTAATGCTGACAATTATTTTTTCGCGCATTAACGCAGTTGTTTTTTATTTTTTTTATTTAAAGGGCACCTATGGTGAAAAATCTACTTTTCAAGCTGTTTGGACAGATATATGTGTAGGTATAGTGTATAGACGGTCATATTGAGGTAATAAAAACACACCCAGTGCTTTTTTTTTTCCAATTTTAACAACATAAAAACGGTGGACCAATTGGAGCGGTTTTGAGACCGACCGCAACTTGACGTAGGACTGTGGTCCACCCGCCCACTGAATTGATTGACAGCTGCATATTAACATATCTCCGTAGTAACGTTTATAATCCTATCAACAAGACAGGACGTGCTCAAAGCAACCAGGAATAAAAGGTCTGTTCAGTTTGCTAGAATCATCAATCATCAGTAAATGTGATCAGGAGTGAGTTTTACAAGTTTAAACTCTTTTAAAGCAGTGCATGTTTGTAATAAATTACAGCCGTTTACTTCATCTCCACAGCCGCATGTCAGTACAATTATAAAAAAAGACGCTTCAATCCCAGTTTGTGGACGTTAAATCAGGTTTATTTTGTACATTAACGTAACAGATATCCATACAGCAGTGGATAGTAACCTGTATCCTGTCACATTTGCGTGCAAAGACAGTGCAAAGCTAAATGCGCGCTCTGTATGTGTGTGGGTCCGCGATGTGTGTCTGTCTGTGTGTGTGCGTGAACTTTGTAACGACATTGTGTGTGACTCGTCGTTGCAGCTCCACAACAAATGCATCAAATACTCATTGGGAAAGTTCTTACTGTAGGATTTCTCACAAACAATACGTGAGATCAGCTTGCTGTATGTCTGTCAGTTGTCTGAGGCAGCAGAGGGCGGAGACTGAGGCACGCTGACAGGCACGTGGGAACGGTGGGTGGGGAGGACTAGCCTTAAAGGCGCAGTACACAAAAACAGCAAAAAGCTGCTGAGAGCTATAAAATACAAACTAGTGAAAGCTATAATAAATAATCTGATGGGTGTTTTGAGCTGAAACTTTACAGATACATTCTGGGGACACAAACGACTTATATTAAATCTGGAAAATAGGGTAACCTAGGTGCCCTTTAAAGCTACGTTGTTCACTGACTTTAAATACACATACCAGGAAGTGGTAGGTCACAAGAGGTTGAGTGGTTGATTAGTATTGGCATGAGAAAGGCATCATCACACTTTTGAACTAATGAAAACATTTGAGGCGGGTCTAAGACTGCTGCTCTTTACGTGAATAGGATGATACAAAAATATGCATAAATGTAGCAAACTCTAAAAAGGGAATGTTCAGTAAATGGTGAAGTTGTCAAAACCAAAGCTATATGTTACTACTGCAAAGCAGAGTTTTATATCGTCAAAGTACTTGTACTTGTTTTCATATAGTCTGAAGTACAGTATCACTTGAAGACAGCACACACCATTGATGCCAGAAAGTCTCGCACCCAAACACACAGTGAACGAAGTAAAGTTTATGTTAATGTTAAGCTTCTGCAGACTATTTTGGAGAGAATTTGACATTTTCAGATGATAAAGAATCTAGTGTGTCTTATGGCTGATTTATAGTTTTGCGTCGAGTGATCGGTGTGACCCATGGTTTCAGCACACACAGTCCAAGACACATGATCTAGGCAGAGGCGAACTTTATACTTTATCTTTTAGGGATTTATACTTCTGATTGCTGTTTTTGTTGCTCTGCAATTACACTTCCAAAACGTTTCTTCATGGGTGTTTTTTTTTCTTTCTGAACGCTACCTTAATGTACAGGAAACTAAAACTTGCTCATTCAGAGGCGGGAACCGGCGGACGTAAAACAATTTTAGGCACAAGGTAACAGAAGTTTTCATCTGGAGCTCCTTCACAGGACTCAACACTTGAAAACAATCACTCCATCGGGCTCGCTGCTCTCAGCACTGCCCACACTCGTCACCACTACCAAGCTGACCAATCACAGAGCTTGCACGACATTGTGACGTGTAGTTAAATTTTTTGAGAGGTGCACGTCAACGTCACCGGCGAGGGGTCTGCAAACATGCAAAGGCTGCGCCGAAGCTTATGCCTGCGCTTGACGCAGAAGTATTGATCAGCCTTTAGCAACTGGCTTTGTGGAGCGGATTAGGTAAATGCTGAGAGTTGATAAATTAGATTTTGTCATTGTGTTTTATTTTTATTTTGAAATGTTATTTATAACTTTTTTTTTTTTTGGAACTGAGATTATCCAAAGTAAATTCAGTACAAACATGTACCTCAGAGATTAAAGCCCAACTGTCCTGTTATAATTTTTTAATCAAACCTCTGAAATCTGAGCATAAATTAATCTCTGTTACAAATTAGATAAAATGTTTGTGTCCTGGCAGTGGCATGTTTGGTTGTACATTTAATTTCATTACAACATTTAATTTGAAATTTAAAATATTTTAACTGCTAAAATGTTATGGGAATATGTTTTTTTTTTCTTGTTCATACACTTACTCAGTACTTCTAAAATAAAAGTACTTAGTGCACTTCTTTTAAAATCATGATTGATTTTTGTGCATAACGATGCGGTTAATAACAAATAATTGCAGACAACCATACGATTAATCATTATTTTTTTTATTGCATTGCCCAGCACTACTTTTTATTAGTTGTTACTAGAAATCAGGGTTATTCCACCAATTATTGATTTCTGGATTTTTCTGAAGTGAAGACATTGAAATATGTTTGAAAATATTTTATTTCATGCAAAAAAAGAATATTTTTGTTTTAAATTTGTAAATGTCATCAGTAGTTCACAGAAAAACAAACATAGTTTTTTTCAAACACAAAACTTTTTTCATCTAGAGCATTTTTTAGGCATTTATGTGAATTTACACAAAAACGTTTTATTTTGACAGTTTTTTTGGGGGGGGGAAATCAAATAAAATTACTTTTATTTAGAATTTTCAATATGTTACACTATCACACAGAATAAAATGGTTATAAAACACTTAAATCAAAAGAATCTGAAAAATTTCAAGTGTTCTCATAACATTTTTCTATAGGTGCACAATGTGTTTCTACATAAAATATAACATTATGCATTATGGCAACATTTAAACTTAAGTGGAACAGCACATCTCTTGAGGTTTTTAAAGGAACACTCAAGTTATTTGAAAATAGACTTGTTTTACAACTCCCCTTGAGTTAAACAGTTGAGTTTTACCATTCTTTAATCCATTCAGTCCACCTCAGGGTTTGGCGAGAGCACTTTTAGCTTAGCTTAGCATAAATCATTGAATCAGATTAGACCGTTAGCATCTCTCTATATATGCTATGGAAGTCAAAGGGCTGTTTTTCTCCAAACATTCTTCAGTATACCTTCTTTGGTGTTCAGCAGAAGAAAGAAACTCAAATAGACCTGGAACAAGTGGAGCATGAGTAAATGATGACAGAATTTTCACTTTTGGGTGAACTATCCCTTGAAATATTTTTTTATATGTCAAAGCAACTTTTCCACCATTCAGACATGAAGACCGTGCTGATAAAGAGTGTTGGCCCTCATTCTAGCTGCATCCATCACATATGTCTTGCGTAATTGATTATGCCTCTGTTTTAGATTACTCTAAGCAAGCATGAGGCAGCCTTGCTTTACTCATGGTCTGTGCCGCTGTCCAGAATGATGCCGGCGAGATGAGCTTAAAGCTGCAGTTGAGCGGCAATAGAATAATTCAAGATGTGACGCGAGGACTACTCATGCAAAACCGGTGTCAGTGAAGGGTCAGCGCAATAAAACCCATGCTGGGTGGCTATGCATATGTTTAAGGAGGGTGACTGGTTAAGGTCTCATAAATCCAGAGGTTTCGTTTTTTTCTGATATCGGTTTGTGTGTGTATGTTTGAGAGCCAGGGGGAAATGAGCAATGGCAAGAGAAATGAAATGAGAAAAGCTGTAGTCTTGAAGCTAGATTTAGCTGCTGTGTGGTTGCTAGGGTGTTCTGGGTGGTTGCTTAAGGTCTCAAAAAGCTTGTTTATTTTATATACAGTTGTAGTCAAAATTATTAGCCCTTCTGTGAATTTTTTTCTCAAATATTTCCAAAATGAAGATTAACAGAGCAAGGATTTTTTCACAGTGTTTCCTAAAATATTTTTTCTTCTGAGAAAGTCTGATTTGTTTTATTTCGGCTAGAATAAAAGCAGTTTTAATAAAAAAACAAAAAAAAAAACAATGCCACAATATTACAGTATGTCTATCTGAATGTATGCAATGTCAAGCTTCTGTGGGTTTTTAACAGTTTGTTGTTGCTTTCCAGGGCTACTTCCTGCTGTTTGAGTCAATGCTGGACTCTGTGCTCTACGCCAGAGATCGCTACCTTGCAGACGATGGTTTGGGTGAGTCAAATGCACAAGTTTCAGCATTTTTTTACCTTCCTATTCTGAGATTGGAAGAATCTGAGAGGTCCTTGACCTAAGGTTCCAATTGGTTTTATACTTATGGAGCACAATGAGCCCGTTTTTTACAGTGGGCTTTTATTTTCATGGTCTATCAAGCAGACTTCATTTATTTTAATAGGAGGAGTTCATACAGAGCGAATCAGGGCTGTCCAGAGCAATGAAAGATGAGTCGGCATGTGTGTTTGTTTCCCCTGCAGGGACATTACAGAGGAGTTATCATGAAAATATTGAACATTAGTTTGCCTCCCCCTTTACCTTAACCATCAGCAATAAAATATGGAGCAGTGTTAGTGTGTTGGGGATTCAGTGGTGTTAATGTCTAATTGGCTTCTTTAAAAAAGTGGTAACAAAACTAAACAAGATTTAAAGTGATAGATACTTTTTTTGCCATCATACCATAGATTGCTGTTAATGGTTGAACGTTTTCATCATTCTTTAAAATATCTTAAGTTAATTAAATAATGGCAGAATTTTCTTTTTTGATTGAACTGTCCCTCTTACTAATACATTTGCACTTTTGTGTTTCTTGTAGATTTTAAATGTTTCTCTCTAGATTTCATGTTTTTGCTCCTTTACTAACTGTGTTTTAATTAACTTTTTCCCCACCACTGTCAATTAAAAGATGAGACTTCCCTGCCATTGATATTTTTTTTTTACTCCAATCAGGTTTTAGGCATATTATGAGGTAGTCCTAGTGCATATCTTAAAATTAAAATGCAGTATGTTGAAAAAATCTGCATTGGAGTGGTGATAAAACGTGACAGATTTAAAAACAAAACAAAAAAGGTTGAAAAGAAGTGTTTTTTTATTTTATTTATTTTTTTACTTTTATATATACTATTCTCATATATTCTCAAAAATCCAGTCCATTCAATCCATTCAGCCAATTTCTTGATCTGGCAGGAGCACTTTTAGCTTAGCATAGATCATTGAATCGGATTAAACCATTAGCATCCCACTCAAAAAAAAAAAGTTTTGATAATTTTTCTTTGTAAAGCTTTGTAAAGATCTGCGCGAAACTACATTTTTAGCCCCGCTCCCACCAGGTTTTATTCCGCACCAACCGCTCCCGCTGTATATTCAGCCTTTGTTCACCCACTGCCCAACCTGCCCCGTTTCCTACCTGACTGTTCCCGCTAAATTTAGATCTGGTTTCCAAAATCTCACCTTAAAATTGAGTACTACCAAAAGAGAGAGAACAGATAAAAGTGTAGGTTTTGCGAGGATAGTAGACTAAATGTCAGTTTTTGTTTGCTCCTTTGTGATAAGACATGAGTGCCGCGTGACGTGCGGTGAGGTTTGTGGCTGGTAAGGCACTGACTCTTTCAAGTCAGAATTACAAACATATCCACTCAATATATTTGCCAACTACTGATTGTGTTTCATATACCATATAAGCATTATTTCTATACACATAGCAGGTACATATTGGACCAAGGAAGAATGTAAAATTTATAGCGATTGAATATGCCTCCCACCCAGCTGGATACTACAGACTATAACAAGCGTTACACACACACATACACACACAGAACACCACAGCGGATGCGCTCTCTCTCTCTTACTCTCTTTCTTTTTCTCTCTCTCTCTCTCTCTCTCTCTCTCTCTCGGGAGGTCAATATTGTTAGACCGCCCGCTCTAGTTCAAAGTACACCGACCATTACTGAGTTTTATTCAGAAACTTATTCCCATGCCGCAAGAAATCTGGTCGGGTCGTGCGGCTCCTGCGGAACAGCTACGGAAATGCACACCTCTACTTAACACTTCTATATTTACGTTGTGTACCAAGACTGACAGAAAATGAAAAGGTACTATAGTGGCTAAAATGGCTAACTGTACACTTATTTTGGCGTATTCATCAACTTTGCAGCCAATAATAATATTACATAATATCTGAAAATAGTCCCCACCTAAGTAACTAGGTAATAGTGTTGCATACTAATATTGTGCCGGCTGCAGCCATGGTACAGCAGCAAAGTTCCTTGATTAGTACTCCAGAATTATTATTATTATTATATTTTTAATTTTTTTTTAGCGAGATGCTAATGGTCTAATACGAATTAATGATGTATGCTATGCTAAGCTAAAAGTGCTCCCATTAGATTTGAAGATTAAAAAAAAGTAAAATTAAAGTTTAACTCTAAGATACTAGTAACATGAGTTCAAAAGTTCAAAAAGTTGAGGGAAAAAACCCTCACTCTACATGTAGCCCTAAATAAAGAAAATATTTTACAAACATTATAAACATGTACTTTAATAACAAATTATTTGTGTTTAACAGTATTCAGGACATAATGTAAACTGTAAACATCATTAATTAAAAATGTCAAGACAAATTTTTTCAAAGCAAAACTGAAACTCACACCAAATGTGAAATGCGTTATCTAATTCAGCACCTGTTTTTGCTCCTGTTTACTTTGTTAATTGCATTATATAGGTCCGGTTAGAATGCAAGTCACAACATATTTCAGATAAAAAACACTGCTACTCATACACTAAAAAGAATATATCATTCCTTCTCTATGCTGCAATATATGTATGATACTCAAGGATGTAGAATTAGCATGGACGGACTTGACATGTCCCCAGAAACCTCAAATTTTAATAATTTAATCCCCTCCAAAAAATTAAATAATGCTCTGTTAACTCTCATTAACCTAGACGTGCAGAAAGTGTTAAAGGGCACCTATTTTACCCCCTTTTTAAGAGGTAATATTAATATTATGGTTCTTCTGAGTGTGCCAGTTTAGGTTCAGTTCAAAACACAATTCTGATTTTTTTATTATGATGTGTTAAAAAGTGCCATTTTGGGGGCGTGTACACAGTTTGCTGTTTTAGGGGCGTGTTGCTTCACATGAAAATTAGTTTCGACTTCCCGCCCAGCCAAGAGCTCCCCCGCTTTGTGCATTGCAGACAGGCAGACAGAGAGAAGCAACATGAGTGAGAGTACAAGCCAGCTGTACATGTACGACTCAGACACAAACCAAGCAGAGAGTACAAAATCATTTATGTCTTTGTAGAGTTTTACAGCCAACTGTGTGCTAGTTTAAAGCTCCGAGCTTGTAGCCTACACCGAGACTAATAACCAAACACACTGAATTAACTTTGACTGAAGGGCATCACACACCGGATGCACCGCGACACGGCGCGCACATGACAGTTGGAAGTATCGCACACTAGCAGCGTCGGTGTGTCACCTGTTAGAAACTTATGTTTAGAATTCAGAAATGCATGCCGCTGCGTGGCGCGACGCTGCGTGCCGCCGAGCGGCGCTTCTGGTGTACAACCTGCTTGAGGCTATAACTAAAGGGCGTCATACACCGGACGCGCCGTTCAGAGCTATGACGCGGCACACCAGACGCGCACATTCGCATGTTATTTAAAATGAAACTATTCAGATAACGCTCTGTGGCACGGCAGAAATATAAACAGTGTCCTGAGCAGGGCCAGCGCGTCCATAGAGGCGACCTAGGCGGCAGAATAGTGAGTGAACCCCCCAGTCCTCACTTTCATCCGAGACAACGCGAAATGCACGGCGCTGCGCGTCGTTAGTTCGTTATTTCCAATAGAGGGACGGGCACGTGAGGCAGCGTGCTCGCACTTTCCAGCTGCACCTAGTTAAGATGACAGGGAGCTTCTGTAATCGCGGGCAATGCAAACCGCTGAAGTTTAAGGAAGTCACAATGAAAAGTACACATGTATGCAAACACACCAAAACTTACAAACACTGGTGGCAAGGAGAGCAATAACGTGGTGAATGTTGAGCCCAATGAGCCTTACATCTAAAAATAGAGCAAGGGTGTTTCTTTGGTGACGTCGCTTTGACTCACGCTGAAAATGGTGGACGTAAAACAACATACTGAGGATATGGTAATGGCCACCTGTCCAGCAATATTGGTGGGCGGGGGGACCGCACTCCTACGTCAAGTTGCGGTCGATCTCAAAACCGCTCCAATTGGTCCACCGTTTTTATGTTGTTAAATTGAAAAAAAAAGGACTGAGTGCGTTTATATCACCCCAATATGACGGTCTATACACTATACCTACACATATGTCTGTCTAAAACAGCTTGAAAAGTAGATTTTTCACCATAGGTGCCCTTTAAATCATGTTCTCTACTCAGATCCAACCTTCACCAAACACATATAGACCATGTGATTGGATGTACATGCCTTTTTCAGGATGTTAGAAGTGCCAAAACTGCAAGAAAACTTTCCAGTTTTATATAAGGCTTAGGGGCCGTTCACACAGAATGCGTAGCAATGTGCTACTTTTCTATTGTTTTTCAATGTTAACATGCGCTTGACAGATGTGAGTGACCGTTACAGTAGCATCTCGCATCTTTTGAAGCACCACACACATGAGTATAGCGTTTTTTTAGATGCCGTATCAAGTTAAAAGATCCTAAACCTTTATATGCAGTGCTGCTCATCACTGTTAGTTCCACAGCAGTGGGCCAGTCAGAAGAGCTCGGAGGCAGGGCAACCATTGCTAGTTTTTGTTTACAGGTGCTCAGTGGCTGTGTCCGGATACCCTCGTGGTTTATGCTGCACTTTTTTTCAAACCATTCTCTCACTTTTTAGAAATCAAGACGAGTTCTGTGTGAATGAGCTCGTACTATGCAAGACTCAGGGTGACACATAGATGTCAAAAGCGAGTGAGAAAAATAAAGTGGTCATAAGAAGCTACTTGTCAATGAAACCTGTGTTCCACTTAAAGTCAATTTTACTAATGATTGGATCCATAGTAATGATGTACATAGTGACTTGGACTGTGTGCATTCAATCGAAATTAAGTTTTTATTTCGGCCTCCAACGATTATGAAAATATAATAATCGATTTAAAAAGATTATTATTTTGTCATATCCTGCTCCCTTAACATCTGTCCAGATTTGCGGTTCCTCCCAAAGCTCAATTTCACATTGACATCAGTAAAATCATATGATGTGACATGGGACGTGCTGGATTATTTGAAGTTTATAAGACTTATTTGTGATTTTAAAATTATAAAGAGAGCTTGTTATTGGGTAGATTTGTCAAGAGCAAATCTGTGCCCTAGATCAGACCTCAACATTTTACGCCCCGCCCCCAACCCTAATATATAAATAAATTAGTTCAATTATGTTAAAAGTGTTTAATCCAAATTTAATATGCAATGTAAATCTTATTTTTTAGGCCTAAATATTTTTTTGTGTAATAACCTTAACTTTTCTGATTTCGATTGTAATGCAGTAATGTGCACTTTTTGTAAAGCTCCTTTGAATCAATAGTTATTGTGAAAAGCACTGTATAAGTAAACTGGAATTGAATAGTTTGTTCTTGTTTTAGATTGCATTTAGTTTTAATGAATAGTTTGTGCCATGAAAATAGATGGCATGTTATATATGGTAATATATACACTTTATTAGGTACACCTGTCCAACTGCTTGTTAATGCAAATTTCGAATCAGCCAATCACATGGCAGCAACTCAATGCATTTAGGAATGTAGGCATGGTCAATATGATCTGCTGCAGTACAAACATCAGAATGGGGGAGAAAGGTGATTTAAGTGACTGAACATTGCATGGTTGTTGGTGCCAGACGGACTGGTCTGAGTATTTTAGAAACTGCTGATCCACTCCGATTTTCATGCACAACCATCTCTAGGGTTTACAGAGAATGGTCTAAAAGAGAAAATATCCAGTGAGCAGCAATTTCTGTGAACGCAAATGGCTTGTTGAGGCCAGATGTCAGAGGAGAATGGCCAGACTGGTTCCAGCTGATAAAAAGGCAACAGTAACTCAAATAGCCACTCGTTACAAGGTATGCAGAAGAGCATCTCTGAACACACAACATGTCTAACCTTGAAGCGGATGGACTACAGCAGCAGAAGACCACACTGGGTGCCACTCCTGTCAGTTAAGAACAGGAAACTGAGGCTACAATTCACACAGGCTCACCAAAATTGGACAGAAGATTGGAAAAACATTGCCTGGTCTGATGATCTGCTGCGACATTTGAATGGTACAGTACGGTCAGAATTTGGTGTCAACAACAAGAAAGCATGGATCCATCCTGCCTTGCATCAACAGTGCAGGCTGGTGGTGGTGGTGGTGGTGGTGTAATGGTGTGGGGAATATTTTCTTGGCACACTTTATGCCTTTTAGTACCAATTGAGCATGGTGTCATTTCCAGAGCCTCCCTGAGTATTGTTGTTGGCCATGTCCATCCCTTTATGACCACAGTGTACCCATCTTCTGATGGCTTCTTCCAGCAGGATAACGCGCCATGTCATCACAAAATCATCTAAGACTGGTTTCTTGAACATGACAATGGCCTCCACAGTCACCAGATCTCAATCCAATAGAGCACCTTTGGGATGTGGTGAAATAGGAGATTCGCATCATGGATGTGCAGCCGACAAATCTGCAGCAACTGCGTGATGCTATTGTGTCAATATTGATTCAATTGCAATTGATTTTATCTAGTGCAACAACAGTGCGATTAGTGTAATTAATCAGTTTAGTCCTCTTTTTGTTTGTGAAAGTCCTGCCGCCACAATTATTCTTTACGCTGCAATTTTTGTAGAATCACCTTTCACACTTGTGTAGTTTACAGCATAATGCACCTTCTGTTTTCCAGGTGTTTTCTCTTATCTCACCCCCTGCACGCTGCTCTGCCTTTTACTACATATTGATTTGCGTCAATAAAACATAAATTAAAGCAACTGCTGAATAACTAAACAGTCCTTGGACACTCACCTTCTAACAAACTTGTTTTTCTTTTATTGTTGGGGAAACTGAAGTTGTGGATGTTAGACACGCCGTGGCATTGCATCAGTTTCTTGTCCACTGTGGAGGTTTGGGTTGAACAGATGCTGTGGTGTTTCTGGATGTACGCAGCACAGTGCACTCGCTGACTAGATGAATTATAACTTCAGGCATCCTGACACAGGAGATGTTACACTCTCCTGATCTTTACGGCATTGTGGGATTGGGGATGGGATTTGTAAGGGGTTTAACGATTCTAGTTATGGTTCTGGTTCTAGTGAATGACTCCAGTCTCTCTTTATGTGGAATTAGTCATTATTTTTGTAGTTTCCAAAGAGCTCCAAATAGTTTATCCTAATTTATCAGAGTAGTTTTCTATTTGAATAGATCTTAAAATGTAATTGTATTCCTGTGATTCAAAGCTGGATTTTTAGCATCATTACTTTCAGTGTCACGTGATTCTTTAGAAATCATTGTAATTTGCTGCTCAAGAGTAATTTCTATAGCATTATAAATGTCTTTTATTGTCACTTTTGAATAAATAAAATACACCTTTGTGTGTAAAAGTATCTGTTTCTTTATAATCACAGTATAATAAACAGTTTATACCTTTTTTATTTACATCTGTTGGATAATTTTGTATTTTAAAAATATGGTTAATTAATGCAAATATGCAATTATAAACAAAGTGAAATTCTGTATTTAAATTTGAAGAATACTATTATATTTCTCCATTAAAATAACAAACATATAAATGGTTTAAACATTTGTCACATTTTACAATAAGGTTTTATTAGTTCATATATTTACTAACATAAACTAATTATGAGCAATATTTGTACAGCATTTATTAATCATTGTTCAACATTTACTAATGCATTATTAAAACCCAAATTCATGTTTGTTAACATGTGTTAATGCACAATGAGTTAACATGAAATAACAATTAACGACTGTATTTTCATTTACTAACGTTAACTAACATGAACAAATATAATATAATACTGTAATAAATGTATTGTTCATGTTAGTCAATGCGTTAAGTAGCATTAACTAATTCAACCTTGTTGTAAAGTGTCAAACATTTTAAAGAGATTTTTAAGTAAACTACATCTTTATCATTTGATGTACATTTAGGATTTTGAAATGCAAAGTTATTAACTACAGTGTAAACCCAGAATTCTAATAAAGCAAAAAATGCTAGATGTTAACCCATTAACTCTGAAAGAAGAATTATGAGATGCTCAGAATTGCAAAATCACAATTGCATGATTTAATCTCAGAATAAAAATAAATAACTAAATAAATAAATAACAGAAAATGCAGAATTGAAAGTTAGAAATTGAAGAAAAAAAACAAAATTGCATAATAAACTTGAAATTAGATTTAAAAAAAGGATTACTTCACTTTTTGGAAATAGTTGCATTTTACAAGTCACCTAGAGTTAAACTGCAACATTTTTTAATTTTTAAATCCATTTAGCCAATCTCCGAGTCTTCAGGGAGTACTTTTACTGTAGCTTAGCTTAGCATAGATCATGTAATCAGGTTAGACCATTAGCATTTTACTCAAAAATTTCAAGAACTACATTTGATACTTTTTATATATAAATCTTGCAATCTTTAAACCTTGAAAGTTGTGCTTTATATAGAAAAATTATCAACATTTATTTTTTATTTTTTATTTTTTTATATATTATTACCAGTGGCGCAGTAGGTAGTGCTGTCGCCTCACAGCAAGAAGGTCGCTGGTTCAGCCTCGGCTGGGTCAGTTGGCGTTTCTGTGTGGAGTTTGCATGTGTCCCTGCGTTCGCGTGGGTTTCCTCCGGGTGTTTTGGTTTCCCCCACAGTCCAAAGACATGCGGTACAGGTGAATTGCGTAGGCTAAATTGTCCGTAGTGTATGAGTGTGAATGAGTGTGTGTGGATGCTTCCCAGAAATGGGTTGCGGCTGGAAGGCAACCCATGGAAGGGCATCCGCTGCGTAAAATTATGCTGGATAAGTTGGCGGTTCATTCCGCTGTGGCGACCCCGGATTGATGAAGGGACTAAGCCGAAAAGAAAATGAATGAATGAATATATTATTACCTAGATGCTAATGGTCTAATCTGATTCAATGAGTTATGCTAAGCTAAGCTAAAAATGCTCCTGCCAGACACAGAGATCGGCTGAATGGATTAAAAAAAATGGTAAAACTCAACTATTTAAGCCGTATATGACTTGTAAAATTAGCCTATTTGCATAAAAAGTGGATAATTTCTTAATTAATTTATAAAACAAAAATCTGAATTAGAAAATGTCCACTGAAAAATCTAAATTGCAACACTGAAACTGGATGAAAAATGTGTGAATACTTAATGTAGAATACTTTAAAAGTATCATTTATACCATGCTAGAAATAAGCCTTTCACTGACTCCCACAGAATCATCCACTGAGCTGCAGCATGTTTCTATTTTGCAGCTCGCTCTGAAAGCCCGCAGCCATGTACACTTGGAGTAAAGCAGATTGATATAATGACCCATCATGTGGCAGCTCTGCACTGTGTCAGATCAACATTACTTACCCCTACCACTATAACCTCCTTCCTTCTCTCTCTCTTTCCCTTTTCATCTCTCCTCTACACCTCAGATTATTAACCTTTCTCTTCATCACAAAACAGAGTCTGTGCTTTGGCTCTCTCATCACTGGGTGCCCCCCCCCCCCCCCTTCTTCTTCACGGCTGCCCTCAAGAGGAACTAGAGGGGGGTGCTTGACAAACGGGCCATGAGCACCGAGTCGAGAAGGACGCAGATGTCAAAGCTATGAATCTTGGGACACTGCCTCCCCTTCGCCCTCACTTCCCTCCCTCTCTTTCTCTCTGGCTTCTCTGTTCAGGTGCGGGACTGTCCCGTGTAGCACCCAATCAGAGCTCACCTGCGTCTCCCTAGACAATCACTCATAGCTCTACTAATCAGAGAAAATGAGGTGACAAATCCACTCCAGGTGTGTGTGTGGGTGTGTGTGTGTGTGGTTTTTCACCCTAAGTGACACTCACAGGGTCACACAGCGAAGGCTTCGATGTACAGGCTGGAGGTTGTAACTCGCCAGTCACGATCCTGTCATCTGGAAGACAAGGTTTTGATGGCGCACACTTTATTGTGGCGCAAGAGTGAATGTGCACCCTTAACCCTTGATTAAAGGTCAGACCAAGTTGGAGAGATGTTGTCCATCATGGCCTTGTGTCTTGGAGCTTCTATGGTACTGTCTGCTCTCGATTGGAAGTTTTTGATTTTGTAGGTCTTGCGTAATTACTAGGAACATTTAAGAAGACTTGTTATGATTAGAGAAGCGTACTTATATGGTCGGACTGTGTTGGATAGTATAACATTAGAACTGGATCATTACATTTCATTAAAAGTTCCCTAAAACTACTGAACAACAGCTATTCTTGTCTTAAGACAATTTGGAAAATCTTTTTTTAAGTCCATTTCAAATGTTGACATATTGTATGCATGTATGATAGTCAAACAACAGTTGAAGTCAAAATTATTAGCAAATATTTTTCAAATATTTCCCAAATGATGTTTAACAGAGGAAGGAATTTTCATAGTATTTTCTTTAATATTTTTGCTACTAGAGAAAGTCTTATTTGTTTTAATTCGATTAGAATAAAAGCAGATTTAATTGTTTTAAAGACCATTCAGCCATCCAGCCAATCTTCAGATCTGCAGGGATTACTTTTAGCTTACAGTAGCTTAGCATAGATAATTTAATTAGATTATACCATTGGCATTTTGCACAAAAAATTCTTAAAAGAGTTTTGATAATTTTTCTATTTAAAGGTTGACTTTTCTGTAATGATATAAAAAATGTTGATGCAAAGTACAGATCTAGAAGAGTCTAGCTTTAAATAGGAAAATGATCAACTCTTTTTTTTTTTTCACGTTTTTTAGTAGTCAGATGGTAATGATCTAATCTGATTTAATGAGTTATGCTAAACTAAGCTAAAAGTGCTTCCACCCCATCCAGAGATCAGCTGAATGGATAAAAATTGGTAAAACTCAACTATTTAACTCCTAGATTACTTGTAAAATTAGCCTATTTCCAAAAAAATTTATGTTCCTTTACATTTTTAAAACAAAAAAACTGAACTAGAAAATGTAGACTGAAAAATCTAAATTGCAAGATTGAAACTCAACAAAAAAGTGGGAATACTTAATATAAAATACTCTAAATATGTAAATATTTATTTAGAGGTGCCTTAAAACTATTGAACAACAGCTATTCTTGTTTTAGGAAAATTTGGAAAATCTGTTTTTGATCCATTTCAAATGTTACTGTATCCATGAATGATATAAGGTTAAAGCTACAATTATTAGCCCTCTTGTGAATTTTTTTTTCTTTCTCAAATATTTCCCAAATAATGTTTAACAGAGAAAGAAATTATCATAGTATTCCTTTATTATTTTTCTTCTGGAGAAAGTCTTTTAATTACATTTAAAAAAAAAAAACATTTTAAGGTCAATATTTTTAGCTCCCTTAAGCAATATTTTTTCGATTGTCTACAGAACAAACCATCATTATACAATGATTTGCCTAATTACCCTAACTTGCATAATTAACCTAGTTAAAAGCCTTTAAATTGCAGTTTAAGCTGAATACTAGTATCTTGAAAAATTTTGGTAAAATAATGTGCTGTCATCATGGCAGAGATAAAATAAATCAGTTTTAAGAAATTTGTTATTTAAACTATTGCATTTAAAAATGTGTTGAAAAAAAATCTTCTTTCCATTAAACAGAAATTGGGGGAAAATATACAGAAAGGCTAATAATTCTGACTCTAACAATGCTGTACTGTAATCATCTCTTCGTCAATCTTTTCCAAAGTTCACTGTCTTCAGTGTTTTCTTAGTGATTACTTTTTCACCAATGATTTTCCAGAGATTTTCAATCAGGTTTATATCATGACTCTGTGCTGCCATTTCATTATTTTAGTGTTTTTATCTTCAAGTAATCACTTTACCCATTTTCTGTTTGACAAGTGTAGTGTCCTGCATTAAAAAGGCTGTCTGATTGAATTCAGGCAAGAAACTGCATGTTGCTGAAGAATCTTCTAATTAAAATGTGCATTCACTCTTTTATGTACTGTTAAACAAAGCCAAATTTCTGCTATCAAAATCAGCCCAAACCTTGGCATTTCTTCATCTTTTTCCCTGACTTCTAAAAAACTGACAACTTAAAAGTTTGGTGTAGTGTGAACCTCATTCGGAGTATCATCCTCAGTCTTTTTTTCTGTTGCCATTTAAATAGTCATCAAGTGATGCTTTGTGTTTTAAAATCTGTTCAGATTTTTAAAAAGGCACAGTGTATTCCAGCCTTAAGGCAGACATGCTGGAGTAGACCTTTCTAGCTTGTTTTAATTGAAAATATGTACCAATACAACTGCCTGGTATCCTCTTATAAAAGATAAAAATAAAATAATGATTTGCACTCCTGATGGCAGCGTAGATATTAGCGACATCTGTTTTCTTGAAGTATATGAAATAAGCACTGCAGTTTTAAGTTTGTGTCTGATGGGCAAATGTAACAGACATTAAAAACTGATAAATGCACATTTTTTACGATTAAGTCTATTAGCTGAATTTAGATTTTTTTTGCCAGAAGCATGTGCATGGCGACCATTAACATCATCACACAGGGACATTTGCAAGTGCTGGAAACGACTGAAACATTACAGAATGAGACGGTCAAGACTGCCGTTTACCATTTGATGATAGATGTGCTCATTATTGCACATTTGTGTAAAGGATGAGATCTAATACGCCCTCACAATGACCAGCCGTCTGTTACGCTTTAGATATCAATTTATATAAAAACATACTTTTTCTATCGACTATAGTCATCTGTATATCAAATGCATGTGGGTAGTTGACAAATAGGCAGTAAAAATGTTTTGTTTTTCTTTAAAAAATA
>CAIGQZ010001108.1:1551297-1566320 GCA_903798205.1 Danio tinwini
TATGTGTATGTTTTATTTAAATATACAATTTAAAATTGTATATAAATGTTTTCAATAGTAAAATGTTATGTCTTTTTTTTTGGCGAAAGAAAATAAGTCAGTGCAGTATTTTTAGTTATGGCACATTTAATACCAATGCCGTTTAGCCTCAAAAGCAAAAATAATTCACATAAATTAGACATCAATAAAATGTATCTAGGTATATTTTGCAATGCATATTTTCTTCTCAGAAAAATATGGCCAACTTTTACTTGCATGTTGAAGTGAATTTCACTACACTACCTGACAAAAGTCTTGATGTCAATCTCAGTTGTAAGAGCAACAAATAATAACTTGACTTCTAGGTGATCATTTGGAAAAGTGGCAGAAAGTAGAATTTTTCTGATGAATCATCTGTTGAACTGCATCCCAATCATCACAAATACTGCAGAAGACCTATTGGAACCCACATGGACCCAAGATTCTCACAGAAATCAGTCAAGTTTAATGAAAGAAAAATCATGGGGTTTGGGGTTAGACATTTGTGCTGCCCATTACATTACAAACCACAGGAGAGGGCAAATTCTTCAGCAGGATAGCGCTCCTTCTCATACTTCAGCCTCCACATCAAAGTTCCTGAAAGCAAAGAAGGTCAAGATGCTCCAGGATTGGCCAGCCCAGTCACCAGACATGAACATTTTTGAGCATGTCTGGGTAAGATGAAGGAGGAGGCATTGAAGATGAATCCAACGAATCTTAAACTCTGGGAGTCCTGCAAGAATGCTTTCTTTGACATTCCAGAGGACTTTATTAAAAAGTTATTTTAGTCATTGCAGAGATGTATGGATGCAGTCCTCAAAGGTCATTGAAGTCATACACAATATTAATTATTTTTGCACTGCACTATGACTTTATATTCTTTACTGTACATTAATTCTGTTCAGGGACAAGACTTTTGTCTAAGCAAAGTCCGACCTTACTATCCTAATTGAATCATTAAAAATCAAGGCATGATATTTTATTTTGGTAAAATAAGCATAATCTAGAGGCCTTTGCCTTTCATTTAAGCCATTTTTGATACCAAATGATCAACTAGAAGTCAAGTTATTTGTTATTTAAGTTTTTTGTTGTTCCTAAAACTTGGATAGGTGATAAGACTTTTGTCAGGTAGTGTATAATCTCTGGCTATTAAAAGACTACATAAAACTGAAATTATATATTTCAGATTGTACTTATTATATAATAATAAATTGGTATAACATGCAGTTTTTATTAAATAAATTAAGCCAGTGCACTTTTCTTTTTGTGTTTTATTTTAAAATAGCTATACTGGTTCAGATCGACATCCGAGCAAGCAAATAATATCAGAACCTTCATGTCTGTGTGATCGTTTCCTTACAAGTCATCGTGTTCTGCTTTTCAGTCTATATTGTTTACTAGGTCACCATTTATGTCAGTGTGTGTGTGTGTGTTTGTGTGTAAGAGAGACTTGGTGAGAGACGGAATAAAAAAAGCAACTAAAATTTCAAGTGTAATTTTTCTTTTGTCTCCCAGTTTAGTCCCAGCTTTATCGTTCCTGCTTCTTTGTTATAGCTTTTATGGATTAATCAATAGCGTATTATTATCTCCCTTCCCTTCTCCGAGTTACTGTGGATTTAATGGAGTTTGTAAACATCATCTCATTTTTCTGCCGCTCTTCAGTAATGGAAAAGCACACCCTGATTTCCTCCCTGTTTAAAAAAAAATTCTATTTTTAGATGGAGGGCAGGTAAAGCCAGATTTGACATAGCCTTGAATTTAATGAGGAGAACTTCCGTTTATAGTTGTAGATGGGATTCGGCACCCTGTTTTGCACTGCTTTGTCATGTAATTATGGAGGCACCCCAAAAAAAACGGAGGGAAAATGCTGTCATCCCTGTGATTGAGTGCATGGACTTATTCTCCTGCCGACAGTCCATTCATCACATCAGGCTGCCTAACCTTGCATTAAATGAACAGCGCTACCCTGCGCTCTCGTGCTCGGCCGGCGGAAGACAAATAACGCTCGCTCTTACAGTTGCACTGGTCCTCGCTTCACCATGTCCACAGGGACGACAGGCTCTCCTCTACTCTCTCTCTCTCTCTCTCTTTATCTCTTCTGCTTTCTCTTTCACCTCCCTCCTCCAAAAGAAAAAAGTTAAATGTGTCAAACTCTTTATGATACATTAAGTGTGTCTTTAAATGAATAATTTGCCATAAAATTGAAAATGTTGGTGGCTTTTTGTTTTTCTTTTTTTAGTAAATCCTTAAAGATTTTTAGCAGAAATTGTGGTTCTTTGTGATTCTTTAAATCAGGGGTCTCAAATTCCCAACCCTCCTCCTTCCTCTGGCCTGCAACTGACGTCAACAATATAATGAGATTCGCCCCCACCCCACCCCCCAAAAATGTGTTTTTGAATCACTATCATTGTGCTGAGCCGTATAGTCGTTGGTGGTTTTGACACACCACCTATTGGACATTTAAAGTACTGCACTATATTATACTGTATTTCAGTTTTACTCTCGTTTTTTCTTAGCAGGTCGAGAGTAATGCACATGCATATTATTAGGGATAGGTACCGAAACTTGGTACTTTATCGGTATTGGTGCTACATTATAAAAGACCAAAGTATCCATAAGCTCTGGCGTTAACGGTTCTGCTATCGATACTGGAGAATTATTGCTGAATAAACATTACAGGGTTTGTCATCTATTTTACATGGATATAAAAATAAATTAAAACTATTGCATGTTTTATGATATGCTGTAATACATTTTTACGTTTCTTATGATTTACCACATATATGTAGACATTACATGAAACATTGAGTTCATGAAAATTGACTTGAAAGTCCTGAAAAAGTCCTGGAATTTTTGTAGTAAAAATGTGTATGAACTCTGACATTACTTACAGTAGCATAATTTAACTGACCAACCTTTTCTAATTTATGATATTTGATATTCGTCTGCACAGTGGGTAATCTCACATGAGAAATGCTTGTGTTTCCGGCGAGCTCGTCAAGTATAAAAGCCTTCACCGTTCTCGGCTGTGCGCACATAGCTCACGACACTCGCGCGCACACACAGCTCGTAAGCTTGCAGAGTGAACCAAATGGGTTGTATTTCCCGAGTGGACATCGGCAATGCCTGTTGCAACAAATGCAACAAGTTGTTTTCTTGTATAAGCAGAAACGCAAGCAATCTTGCTAAGTAAGAATATCTTTCAAAAGTGCATTAACTGCAATGAAAATTAATGAAACATTTTTGACTGCCTAGCTACTAACGGTTTTTTTACATCATCCACATCATTATGCCAGCAGTCAATCGCCTAAATTAGTAAAATATTAATAGTTACATAAACACACACATTCGGTTACAAAGAAAACAGTTTTTTTCCACAGTAGCCTAAATAAATTTTAAACATTTAAAAGACTTTTACATCAGCTGTATTTACAAATATAACCTGCGAATAGCCTAATAATAAATTATGCTTAAGAAATTATAAAAAACTGCTTATTTTTACACTGCAAGATGCTCCAAAACTGTATTAAAAACACAGTTAACTCATTTATGTGAATGTGTTAATGAAAAATCATAAACATTATCTTATTTAACTTCATTTTGCAACTCAAAGAGGGTTTTTTCAACTACAGGAAGCACAATAAACCAAGAAAGATGCCGGCTTCTGCCAGAAAAGTCAAACATGTTGATTTTTCTTCAGAAGAATGGTTAAAAACATTTTCCTTCAAAACATTGTACATTCTTTTACAGGAAAAAAATATTTATTTGTTTTACAATTATTGGTTTTGTTTTATTTTACATTAAAAACGTAATAATAAAATAAAGTGTTGTTAATTCTGTTCAATTTGTTTTTCGTTTTTTTTTTCATTAAAGAAACACGACAAAAAGTACTGATAAGAAAACTGATAAAGTACTGAACTGATAAGTGGTATCGATAATAGTAATACCGTTAAAACGGTAGAAGAAAAAAAATGTGCTGATTTGTTGATTTGTAACAGGCAATGCTTGATTTATAAACATCATGTCTGTTGTCCTAAGATGCACCAGTTAAGTCACTTTTTTTTCTTGTGCTTGAATGTTAAAACGGCCCTCCTATGAATTGTCAGTCACTGAAATGGCCCCCCGCCAATTTGAGTTTGAGACCACTACTTTAAATAGAGAAATACATAAGCAAAGCTACATTAATACAATGTAAACAATTGATATGGGCTGAACTTAAATTAAATTTAGTTATTTCAACTTAATTTATTTGTTCAAATTCAGCCCATATAAATTGTTTGCAACCACTTACCCTAATTTTTTTTGTAAATTCAATGAATCATTTTGCCTCTCATTGATGTATTCATGTCTTTAAAAAAATGAACATTATTGAACATATATTAACAACAGTCCTATTGACTGAAGCTATGTCTATGTGGATTAATTTTGTTTTTGCTTGTTTTTTTACTCTCAAACTGCTGGTAGCCATTGAAATGCATTTTATGTATCAACAAGGACTGTTTCAACCTAATAAATAAATAAATAAATAAATAAAACTTTTGGTAACACTTTAAAGTAATGGTCTATTAGTTAATGTATTTACTAACATGAACAGACAATTAGTAATGCAAGTATTACTGTATTCATCTTTGTTAATGTCATTTAAGTTAAATAACATTAGTTCATGTTAACTGATGGTGCATTTACTACAGTATTGTTTTCCTTTTTCTAATAGGTCTGTTATTGTCATAATTACCAAAGACTATAAAATACACAATGACTAATATTGCATCACGTGGACATTGTGCTGCGCTTTTTTAAACCCACACCTAGTGTTTTTAGAAGCAAAGATGCATTTGGTGGGAATTAGGCTACGTGCCTACCAAAACATTTTTGCACTGCAGATATGCAAGGAATGTGAGAAACATTCAGCTCTGAGCATTTTTGCAATGCATAGTTTTTGTCAGTCAGTTTTTTTGATCCAGAGTATGTATCCCCGCTGTACTGTTACAAGTTTAAAGTCTTTAGCAGATTATTTATTGACAGTTGTGTGCTATTGTCCCACCCCGTTTGCACGGCTAGCTCAAGTATTTTATACACATTTAAATTCCACTATTTACAATAACCCAGCATTTTTGAGTGTGTAAGCACAGTGTTATTGCAAATACTTATGGTTAAATTAAAGGTGCAGTATGTAAGTTTGACACCTAGTGGTTGAACTATGCATTGCAATCCTGGATCAAAATAGACGCTATCGCGGGAAGCCAGATTGAGTACAGGAGCGAGTGATTTAAAACTGTGTTCTAAATAAAAACAACGACACGCGATAGAGGGAATATTTTCCATACTAGAAGGAGTTTTGGTTCTAACAACACCTCAAATTGATATATTAGAAACGGCTTCTATTTCGCACAGCTCAACATGTGAAACCTATGACAGTGGTCACCTCAGTTAAATCTCTTCTGCTTTTTTCAGTGCTAATGCTAACAATGTGAGTTTGAATAGATTCTAAACCTTACCGTTTCGTGAGTGAGTGCATATTTTGTGCTTCTGAATGGCTGTATTTACATTTCTGTCGTGTTTCGTCTGGTGCAAACAGCCAAACTGCTCATTACTGCGTATCTCGTCACAAAGTGTGTTGTTAGGACATGCAGTTACAATGTAACCTGCTCACCTAATGTTTTTAATTCGTTATATTTATATCATTTGCTAATTAATAACCTCATGTGGAACTGAATCGATCTCATTTTGACATCTGATACTGTCCATTTCGGTCACAGACGCATGCTTTCAGAGTATTTCTGAATGAATGAATGAAATATGCTGTTTTCCAACAAGGCAACCCAGAGTGCTGAAATATAATTGGCTAAACTGGCATTGTGCAGGTTAAATTCACCTAAACAGAGACAGCGTTCCGGCACGGAAAAAACATTTTCAAAGCAGAATATCTGACTTCAGCATTGTTTTTAGTTAAACAAGTATGTTCACTTGGGATGTTTCTTAAATATCTGCACACATATTATGGTATTTTTGTAGTCAAATATTTACATACAGTGGAGTCAAACTTACATACCGCACCTTTAAGTGTAGCCATGGTTAAGTTGTGGTTAACTACATTAAAAAAAGATTTTCTTTTGTAGTAAAATCATTTTCAAATGAAAATATGCTAATCTCATGCATCTATTTTCTTATGCATTCTGCATGGCATTCAAAATGTTCTTTTCTGGACAAAATAATTCAGTTTCACAATTTAACACGACATAATAGTTTAAGAGATTACTTGCATCAGAGACAAAGAGAAAATCTGCATTAGTTTGCAAAAGCGCAAAACTTCAGTGAAAGGTATATTGTTCAGGATGTAAGCAATTGTCTTTTTTGTACTATTCAACATGTATTGTAGGATAACAGAATAAAAAAATTATAGCAAATTATATGAACTTAATTGAATAAAAGATAGTAATCAGCAACCTTCGGAATCAACTCTTGGTTCTCTACACCATGATCTTGAGTAATAGATTCAACTCCCAGTTTTTGCATTAACTGTCTTTTTTAGTCCAGACTAACCAATGTAAGAAATTGAGGTATCATGTATCACTTATTTGTTTATTTAAGTTTCCCTTGTGGAGTGAAGAAAAAAAATAAGATGGAGGTAAAACTATTTCACTGAAATTATATGTCAGATTCACAATGCGATGAGAATACACAGTATTTCATGTACTTAAATAGGTTTGCTTTGATCCTTGGCTAAAATATACTTTGACATTTCATTATTCATTTTTAAATCATAGAATCTTTCTACAGAAAATATGTGGTCACGTGATAATTCATTGTGTTTGTTTGTTAAAAATGCAGCTAACATTGAGGACCAGCAGCTTGTCCTTTAGGTGTAAAACATTTGTGGCACATTTTTCTTGTTCACTGCAGCTGAAGAGCATCTCGGAATGATTGTGTGTAATGTTTGTGTCTGTGGTGATTTGCCTTAGGGACACTTCATGTTACATTAAGCTCTGGCGAGCGATACTGGTAATGATCACACTGTATGTGGGGTAAAATAAGTAAATACGGTGCTGTTTTTTCCATGCTTCTCATTATGTTTTCTCCATATTTGTTAAAGGAACACTCCACTTTTTAAAATATGGGCTCATTTTACTAGTCTCCTGCTTAAGCGGTTGAGTTATACCATTTTTAATTCTTTTATCCAATCTCCAGGTCTGGCAGGAGCACTTTTAGCTTAGCTTAGCATAAATAATTGAATTGGATTAGACTTTTAGCATATCACTTAAATAAAAAAATATTTTTTGATAATTTATATTTGACATTTAAAATACAGTGCCTTCAGAAAGTATTCATAGCACTTCACCTTTTCCACATTTTTTGTGTTACAGCCTTATTTCAAAATGGATTAAATTCATTTATTTCATGAAAATTCTACACACAATACTCCATAATGACAATGTGAAAAAAAGATTTTTGAAATTGTTGCAAATTTATAAAAAAAAAAAAACTGAAAAGTCACATGTACATAAGTATTCACACCCTTTGCTCAATACTTTGCTGATGCACATTTGGCAGCAATTACAGCCTCAAGTCTTTTAGAATATGATTCCTTGGATTTACTCAATTTATTTACGTTAAGCGGCTGTAAACTATTTATTTGGGCTGAATTTAAACAAACAAATTAAGTAGATTTTTATTAAATTTAATTAGTTTGTTTAAATTCAACACAAATAAATTGTTTGCAACAGTTTTGCAGACATCATTTTTTTAGTGCAGTCTTTGGGAATTTTTGCCCATTACTCTTTGCAGTACCTCTCAAGTTCCATCAGGTTGGATGGGAAGCGAAGGTGTACAGCCATTTTCAGATCTCTCCAGAGATGTTCAATAGGATTTAGGTCTGGGCTCTGGCTGGACCACTCAAGGACATTTACCGAGTTGTTACCATTTACCACTCCATTATTATTTTGCCGATGTGCTTTGGGTCATTGTCCTGCTGGAAGATAAACCGTCGCCCCAGTCTGAGGTCAAGAGCACACTGAAGCAGGTTTTCATTTCAGGATGTCTCTGTACATCGCTGCATTCATCTTTCCCTCTATCCTGACTAGTCTTCCAGTTCCTGCTGCTGAAAAACATCCCCACAGCATGATGCTGCCACCACCATGCTTCACTGTATGGATGGTATTAGCCTGGTGATGAGCGCTGCCTGGTTTTCTCCAAATGTAACGCCTGGCATGCACTCCAAAGAGTTTAATTTTAGTCTCATCAGACCAGAGAATTTTGTTTCTTATGGTCTGAGAGTCCTTAAGATGCATGTTGGCAAATTCCAGGCGGGGAGTGGCTTCCATCTGGCCACTCTACCATACAGGCCTGATTGGTGGATTGCTGCACAGATGGTTGTCCTTCAGTAAGCTTCTCTTCTCTCTACAGAAGAACACTGGAGCTCAGTCAGAGTGACCATCGGGTTATTGATCACCTCCCTGACTAAGGCCCTTCTCCCCCGATCACTCAGCTCAGATGGCCGGCCAGCTGTAGGAAGAGTCCTGGTGGTTCCAAACATCTTCTACTTAGGGATGATGGAGGCCACTGTGCTCATTGGAACTTTAGGAGCAGTAGAAATTTTTCTGTAACCTTCCCCAGTCTTGTGCCTCGAGACTATCTTGTCTCTGAGGTCTACAGATAATTTTTTGTCTTCATGCTTGGTTTGTGCTTTGACATGCACTGCCAACCCTGGGACCTTACATAGACAAGTGTATGCCTTTTCAAATCATGTCCAATCAACTGAATTTACCACAGGTGAACATAAGCTGCTGAAATATCTCAAGAATGATCAGTGGAAACAGAATGTACCTGAGCACAATTTAAAGCTTCACGGCAAAGGCTGTGAATACTTATGTACATGTGATTTTTCAGGTTTTTTATTTTTAATAAATTTGCAACAATTTTAAAAAATATATTTTTTCACATTGTCATTATGGAGTATTGTGTGTATAATTTTGAGGAAATAATTAATTTAATCCATTTTAGAATAAGGCTGTAACATAAAAAAATGTGGAAAAAGTGAAGCACTATGAATACTTTCCGGATGCACTGTATTGGGTAACATCAGTTTGCTTATCATTAAAACAACAATTACGATATTAGCAAATACACAAATAAATAAATAGCCTTTTACACCCCCTTTTTTCCTATGAAATACAGAAAAGATTTTATTCTCTGTTGTAAGTAACAATTGCCGTGCGGTTTTGTCCGCTGTTTCAGCCTGTGCTAAAGTTTGCTGTACAGTATGTAGGTGACTGTGAGTGTTCCTGCAGTAATGTCCTTCCCCTCTAATTAAACCCGTGTATTCGCTTCCAGTGCGGCGGAACGTCAAACTCCGAGGGAAAAGCAGTACATTGGGAGTTTCAGTGCTGTGTTGTGCACAGAATAAGGGGAGACCGGCTGGATGGGAGAGAGAGAGAAGGGGGAAGAGCTCGAGGTGGTCGAGTGTGACGCCTCGCACGCGTGAATAAACCCCATCAAAAGCGCATTAGCTCTCCCTCCTCCGCAGCTCGCCGCATAATTGTATCTGGCTGCCGCACGCTCTGCTCCGACACGATAGCGCTGGAAAGGGCCTGATGATGAATTGCTCCCCGTTGGTGTTAGCGATGATGATAATTATTAATTTTCCCCCAGACCTGTTCTCCAGGTAGACTCGCCGAGCGCCTCCTCCTGGGCTGGGAAACGGCTCACAAGCATCACTTATCTCCGACATTCCCCGCGTGTGAAGGCTGAACACTTTGATGAGAATAAAAAGCCTCCATTTCCACCGTTTGTCCCCCCTTTTGCTCCGCTCCTTTGTGTCTGCTCTTTCACTCCGCCCCGGTGCGTTAACGGGGGGTTTCGATTTTGTTTGATTTCTGGCAAGGGGTTTCGTTGGCTGTGACCTCTGTGTTTTCAGTGCATGTGTTTGTTTAGTCGGGTCCAGATTTGTTGTAGACATTTTTGAGGAATTGAACTTGACCAAAAGGCTGAACCAGTTTAGAGCAAAGCTGTTTGGAGATGTTGTGCATTTTGATGCTGCTAAAATTATGCATTAATAGTTGTGTTATGCACTGTAAAAATGCTGGATTTCACACAATCGATTTGTGTTGGGACAACATGAAGAAATTAAGTTGGCTTATTAGTTTTTACAAATGTAATTAGGTAGTCAATTTAAATAAGTAGTTTGAACAAACAGCAAGCATAATTTTTGAGTGCATCAATGATAATTACTAATATAAAGATAGTTATTGCTTTGAATTTTAATTTATTTATTTTGACAGGGACAGTGCAGAACAATACATTGACCTCGAAAGGAAATATGTATTGTGCCAGGCTTTAGCAAAGTTGCTATTGTCCACCTGCAGTCACTGAACAGATAGAAAAAAACACCTAGTATAAAAACAAAAGTTGCCATTTTAGTGTCTTACGTACAGACTACACACACATTTTATTAGTGGTTGAAAAATGATATTGCTGTACTTTATATAGTGCATATTTACTAATATTATAATACATATTTAAATAATACAATCTTTTATAAATAATACAGATTTTAATAATACACTCACCGGCCACTTAATTAGGTCCCCCTGTCCAACTCTTGTTAACGCATATTTCTAAATAGCCAATCACAGGGCAGCAACTCAATGCATTTAGGCATGTAGACATGGTCAAGATGATATGCTGCAGTTCAAACCGCGCATCAGAATAAGGAAGAAAGGTGATTTAAGTGACTTTAAACGTGTAATAGTTGCTGGTGCCAGACGTGCTTGTCTGAGTATTTCAGAAACTGCTGATCTACTGGGATTTTTTTACACACAACCATCTCTAGGGTTTACAGAGAATGGTCCGAAAAAGAGAAAATATCCAGTGAGTGGCAGTTCTGTGGGCGCAAATGCCTTGTTGATGCCAGAGGTCAGAGGAGAATGGCCAGACTGGTTCGAGCTTACAGAAAAGCAACAGTAACTTAAATAACCACTTGTTACAACTGAGGTAAGCAGAAGAGCATCTCTAAACGCACAACATATCGAACCTTGAGGCGGATGGACTACAGCAGCAGAAGACCACACCGCGTGCCACTCCTGTCAGCTAACAGGAAACTGAGGCTACAATTAACACAGGCTCACCAAAATTGGACAATAGAAGATTGGAAAAATGTTGCCTGGTCTGATGAGTCTTGATTTCTGCTGTGAAATTTGGATGGTAGGGTCAGAACTTGGCGTCAACAACATGGAAGCATGGATCCATCCTGCCTTGTATCAATGTTTCAGGCTGCTGGTGGTGGTGTAATGGTGTGGGGGATATTTTCTTGGCACACTTTGTATCCATTAGTACCAATTGAGCATCGTGTCCACACCACAGCCTAGCTGAGTATTGCTGCTGACCATGTTCATCCCTTTATGACCATAGTGTACCCATCTTCTGATGGCTACTTCCAGCAGGATAACGCGCCATGTCATAAAGCGAGAATCATCTAAGACTGTTTTCTTCAACATGACGATGAGCAATCCAATAGAGCACCTTTGGGATGTGGTGGAACAGAAGATTTGCGTCATGGATGTGCAGCTGAGAAATCAGCAGCAACTGCGTGATGCTATCATGTAGATACGGGCCAAAATTTCTGAGGAATATTTAGTACCTTGTTGAATCTATGCCACAAAGGATTAAGGCAGTTCTGAGGGCAAGAAGGGGTCCAAACCAATATTAGTAAGATGTGCCTAGTAAAGTGGCCGGCGAGCGTATATAAGCATATATTGTTAATGTACATAAATCAAGAGCATTTCCTGAGGAATGTTTTTAATTCTCTTTAAAAACTGATTCTATGTATTTATTCCATTCTAAAATGAGCCCCTATGAAGGAATAATGTAGCCTTGATAATGTCGCTGTGGCTTTGTCCTCTTAAAGCTGTTTTAACAGAAGAGCGAGGAGGATTAATAGTTGTCTGTTTGTAGTAGAGGGAGAGAAAGAGAGAGAGAGAGTCATTAAGCCAGAGCTGTATTTCTCCCCACAAGGTCTCTGGGATCCTTCAGGCACAATGGCTCGCATTATCACTGCAGTATCCCCTGGGAGTTCACAGGATAACTGTTTTCTCTGTGTATGTGCATGTGTGTGTGTTTGCCTTTGAATGGAGTGCTATGTCACAGCCTTTCATTTGGGGAAGACCTCTCTGAAATGAACACTAAGTATGCTTTTGAGAAATTAAACATTATTGGCACCTTTGTAAATGAGCAAAAAATGCTATCAAAACAAATCTGCTTTATCCATTCTTCAAACTTTTAATTAAAAAAAAAACTGAATCCAAATTTTTTATTAAAATATTGAGTAATTTTTTTTTTATAATTAAATGTTTTAAGGTAAAAAATTAGTGAAATATATTACTGGATGTGCCGTGGTGCAATACAGTTTTAGTAAATACATTTTTTATGAGAGTATGCAGTGCCTGCTTTTAACGGCATCTGTTCACATTGGTTGGCAATGTTTAGACAACTATGTAAAGACTACTCGTCCACTTTAGAGATAGCGTGAGGAGCTCTGTCACCCGGGACGAGCTCAGAGTAGAGTCGCTGCCCCTCCACATCCAGAGAAGCCAGTTGATGTGGCTCGGGCATCTGTTTCGGATGCCTCCTGGATTCCGACCTGGTGAGGTTTTCTGGGCTTGTCCCATCAGGAGAATGCCCCATGGAAGACCCAGGACATGTAGAGGGGACTACCTCTGCATTATCCCATTGGCCCTGGAAACCATGTGTGAAGTGGTAGGGATATTCCCCTAAGAATGGAGACACCATTACTACACACACGTCATTATATGTCGTCACTAGCTTATACGTCACATGAGATGTCATCTGCGATAGCCATTCTAGAGGATGCACACGTTGAACAAATTGCTCGCTCGCAGAGTTGTTTTGTGCTGTATGTTAACTCTAGGATAGTTAGAAGCTTGTTTTCAGCTTGAAAGTTTGTAACCCTCCAGGTTTCCTCATGCACCACTCTTACGATTGTTGGATTATGTTTTAAAAAGCACAAAACTACTGTGAATTTAAATTAATGAATTTGAGCATTCATTGTGCTCAAATTCATAAATGTAACTGCCACCAGACTTGTCTGGTCTATTCTGTCAAGTCATGGGGTAAGGTTATTAGAATTTAAAATATATTGAGTTATTATGTGATGATTGTTAGCGAAACTTAGTTTTTTTTTTTTGTTTGTTTTTTTTTTTTTTACAATTCATGATTGTGACACATTAATGCAGTTATGAATGTAATAAATCAGATGCTGGTTTGATCAAAAATCCTTATTAATGCCCGAATTTATTTATTTATTTATTTTTTTACATTTGTCCTTGCTCACAATTTTGCTGCTTTTCCAGTGTATTCAGGAAGATTCCTCATACCTCTTCTTTTTTTAGTATGGTCCGGAAAAATCTTTGTTTGAAGGGCTGTATGGCACTTCCTCTTACCCCTACACCTCTAAGCAAAAAGAGAATAGGGATACCCCTACTTCTTAGTGTGAATGTGTGAAATCAGGGGTAGTCGCAAGTGGAAAGGCTAAGGGATAGAATTGGGATTAGGCTTATGTCTGTCAGTTTGCTTGGAACTTTTTGGGATGCCCCTGGAGGAGCTGAAGGAAGTTTCTGGAGAGCAAAAAGTCTGGAGTTCCCTGCTGAGACTGCTGCCCCTATGACCTAGTCCTGGATAAGCAGTTGAAAATGGATGAATGGATGGATGGATGGATAGATAGATATATATCAACAGATAAAACCTGACTGCCTATACTAAAAGTCTTTTAAAGGCTGGATCTTCCAAGATTCAAAGCAAAAATGAAAGTTGAGACAAAAATGGTTCACTGAGCACAAATTGGCCAGCCCAACTCCCTGACCCTGAACCCTATTGAAAAGGAGTCGATTGGAGATTAAAGAGCCCCAATATGGACAAGAAAACCTGAAGAATCTGGAAAGATTTATGTAAAGAAAATTGATGTGCATCTTTCCAGGTTTCCTCTAACCTTATCTTGCATTCAGAACTCAACTGTTATCTGGGCTAATAGAGGGTGCAAAACTATTGAATAAAAGGGTGTCAATAATTTTTACTGTGTTGGAGGAAAAAAAAACTTTCATAATGAAAACACCCCCCCCATCCCCCCCACCCCCTTATTGTTTTATTTCGGTGAAAGATTTTGAACTAAAGTTAAAAAGTTATAAATGCTATAAATTAATTTCCACTGCATACTTGGCTCATATTCGCCAAGGGTGTCAATCATTTTGAGCATGACTCTACATTTTGAGTGGATGTTTTGAGAGCAGTTGCATCCTGGGAAGTATTATTTCCTTGGAAACAATTTAAGGTCATCAAAAGTGAAAGTTATTACATACTTGTCCCCAATCAATCATATTTATGAGCTGTTGTCATCAGTGATAACAAAGTTCATCTCCGGCGTGGCAAATGACTCTCAAATCCACTCTTGTTAACGAATTCAATAAGAAATTAGGCCTGATTTGGTAGTTATTGCTCCATGTAATATCTGATAGCGTTCATTAGAATTCATAATTACATTGACCTGACTTTTTATCTATCACACCTTCAGTGGCGTCTCTTGATATCAACTGTCATGTCTTGTAAAAAGTGAGTTACCTGAATTTGAGAATTGTGTTACTTGTCTACATGTTTAAGATTGAACAGAAATTGACTCTTATTTGAAGCAGTTTAATTAGGCAAAGAATAAGAAACATCTTATTTAATATTTATTTTAATCACACAAATGCTTTGCAAAAAAACACACATTTCAAATAACTCCAAAAGCTAAAAAAGAAAAGCTCATAGTGCAGTTACTTAAAGAAAGAAGAAACTAATCTTATTCAAAATGTAGTCACCTCACCCCCCCTCTCTTTTTGCCTTCTCCTTCTGTTGTAGTGTTGCTTACTGCTCTGTTAATGTCGTGGTTTCTCTTTATCAGTGTATTCTCTCTCTCTCTCTCTCTGTGTGTGTGTGTGTGTGTGTGTGTGTGTGTGTGT
>CAIGQZ010001108.1:1574627-1588901 GCA_903798205.1 Danio tinwini
CACACACACACACACACACACACACACACACACACACACACACACGTACGTTTTTTTTTCTTTAGCATATGCAGTGTTCTTGATAAATGATACGTTCTTTAAAAAATAAAATTATTCTGCTTCTCTGAATTGATTTATAAAGAATTGTTTTATTTACATACAGTATTTAAGCAACATTATAAGTAACTGTAATAAAGTGACCTAAAAATAAAAGGTACTCCCTTACTTTGCTTTTTCAGCTGAAAAGTTACTTTCTAACTAAATACACCCAACACTGATTATATATAACTAATGTAATTTTGTCCTGGTCCATTTTTTTTGTGCAAAATGAAGGAGAATTTTCTTGTTTTTGTTTTTGTTTCATTAAAAAGTGATGTGGTTCTTTTAATAAGGCCAGAAGTGTAAAAACAATGTAAAGCAGCATCATCAATCTTAGACAGAATCTTATTAATTCATACCCTTCTGTGTCATTTGAATATAATTGATATGTTTATCACTTTTTGAAGAACTGACTGCTCGAATCTATTATTTAAATGACGCATAAAATGTGATCAAAACTAAGGGAAAAAAGTAAACCAGAACCTAAATGTCTAAATGTGCATGTTTAGCTTTAAGAAAATCACACACAGCATCTACAGTTATATTGCAGCTCTGTGTGTCTGTAGATGGCGAGGCTTGTCCCGGCCACGCTAACAGATGAAGTGTGTCTTATCATAATGGGAATCGAAGAAATGTCATCTGATGCGCAGATGGATGACGGTGCTTTGGCTGGTTTCACTGATACAGCACGCTGTTATAAATGACCGTGGCCAAAGCGGATCTGTCCACGGCTTAAACGCGGACCGTCCTGGCTGAGCCGCTCACTGATAACACTGCCGTCCACTTGAAACTCTGCTAGCGCTGCTTCTGCATTGCTCATATCAGCGTCAGATCACAATCACAACACACCCGCTGCATTATATTGTACAGTGTATATGGCCATTTTTGCTGTAGCTTCAAAAAGTGCTCACAAACTGGTGATTTATAGTGACTTTTTTTGCTTGATTAACTGAGTTATAGTTTATCTTTTAGGTTCATATACACTCACATAGCATGATTATTGCCTCTGAATGAGCAGATATTATATTATTATTATTATTATTATTATATTTAAAAGGATCAGTGCTCAAAATATAAACTTTTTGAAATCCAGCCAGTAGTAGAAAGAAAGTCAAACTTTATTTTTTTGTTAACTCAAGACATAAGATTGTTTACCTAAGATGTCGTATCAGACACATGAGACTCACTCATGGACATTTACTAAAAGGAGAAGTTCCCCCAAAGTGTCTTTATTGCAACCAAACTGTTAAACATACTTTAGGAATGCCCTATTTTTAACAAATCAGAAAACAATTTGTATCTGGAGATACTTTAAAGGAAATATTTATGTATTTTTTATCAAAAGTAAACCTTAAAACACTGTTTTATCTTGTGTATTTATTTCTGTTGATGTCAGACAGTTGCAGCTCATCCACAATGCTGCGGCCAGAATTCTGACCAGAAGCAGAACATCAGAGCACATCACACCTATCCTCAGGTCTTTGCACTGGCTCCCAGTTACATTCAGAATAGATTTTAAAGTAGTACTACTTGTGTATAAATCACTAAATTGCCAAGAACCTCAATACATTTCAGATATGCTTACTGAATACAAACCTAACAGAACACTCAGATCTCTAGGATCATATAAACTAGAAATTCCAAGAGTTCAGTCAAAGCAGGGTGAATCGGCCTTCAGCTACTACGCCCCCCGCTGCTGGAATCAGCTTCCAGAAATGATCAGATGTGCTCCAACATTAGGCACATTCAAATCCAGACTGAAAACACATCTGTTTAGCTGTGCCTTTACTGAATGAGCACTGTGCTACGTCCAACAGATCGCACTATTATGTCTTTCTTTTCTTTTTATTCTTTTATCACCTTTTTTTACAACAATTTAATCTGTTTTTATCTGTTTTAATAATTTTTTATTATTTAAATCATTTTATTTTCTTGTCTTTTTATTCTTGTTTATGTAAAGCAATTTGAATTACCATTGTGTATGAAATGTGCTATATAAATAAACTTGCCTTGCTATAAAATACATCATCTTTAAATATTTTACAAATCTACGGTATCTCACCCTATGTACTGTAATACAGTAACTGTAATTTATTACCCCAACAGTACTTTTTATGATGATGCCTTTGTGATCAATTAGTAATTTCCTTTATTTAACCAAATCTCATTTTTCAATTATTAAAGTAGCCAATTTATCTTATTGATTTAACAAATATTTATTTATTTATAAATGCATTTAATATTATAAATGCATTTAATTATAACCTGCCAAAAACACATTTACTGTGTGCAAGAAGCAGAGAATGAGTAAAGAGTCTGTTCAAGAGGATGCAAAAACTCAAGACACCGTTTTAAACTTGTAGCATGTGGAATAATAATGAATGTGCCTTTTATATGTCTTAATTTATCTACTGATCAAATGCAAAAGGACTCTACATAATAGGAACATTATGAAATAATACTAGGAATTATTGTTGACGTTCTTCGCATTAAACTTTAATTTATAACTTGCGAATTTGAATTGGATTTCTTCCCAAACAGTGGCATTAATGTGTTTTGTGTAGTATATCACAGAGCTGTCATTTGCATGAATGAAATGGAAAAAGAGAAATGCGTGTCTGTCAGCTCGCGCTCTGCTTGCTGTGGATTCTTGTCCTGTTTGTGTTGGTTTAGTAATTACTTTTCAGATGTGTGATGAGTGGGGAGGTCGGGTATTCGGAGGAAATGCAAAACGCCCTCCTTCCGAAACGCCTTCAGATGCTTCCACATCAATTAAAGCAGCCTCCATTTGTCATGATTTGGTTGGTGTTGTAGATTATTAAATGGAAAAGATGAGAACGTTTCTTTGAAAAGCTTCATCTGTCATGCAAAACCAACCTTTGAGCTCCAATAAAGGAGGTCACCCTTGTGTTGAGTGGTCTTAGGGCTGTTAAGGGGGGGAGGGGAACGTGCATTGCATGTCTATATTTACCTTTGTGTTTAAAGTTATGGGTTGATCTTTCAGTTTGATTAACTTCCTTTCAAAAGAACTTAAATTAACTTAACTTATTGACTTAACTTTTTTTTTAAGTGAGTAAATCTGTTGCCTTAAAATTAAGTAGATTGAACTGTGCATAATTATAAAAATTAAGTCAACGTAACAATTCCAAGTTACAATGGGTTTACATACTTTTTTAAGTAAAGTCAACTTTTCACTTTTAAAGTCCACGTAAACCGGAAGTTGCTAAGACTTTTATTTCAGTATGTTGATGTATTTTGAACTGAAATGCAATATTGAGTTGGGAGCTGGGCTTTCTTTTTGTGCATAATTCCCTCATAACAAAATAACAGTACAGTTATTGGGGCGTTGTTAAGAATATCGTGGCTGAAGCTGTCAACAGAGAAGGACCGCAACTCCAAACTCAGAAGCAAATGGTTAGATTTTAATTGAAGAGTGCCTAAACAAACCTTTTTTTTTGGAGTGGATTAACTTGCATGGATTAATTGTTCACCTAAAGAATAACAATGTGTGCTAGTAAAATAAACATTGATTTTTTTTTACTACTCTTTAAAAAAAATAAGAATCACTTTTTTCAGTGTAAGCAAAGTCCCTTTAAAGCAAGTTATTTCACTCAGCAGCCATCTTTGAATCGCCTCTGGAGCATGTAAGTGCAGCTCCTCTCTCTTCTAATTTTGCCAAGCTCATTATTAAATTTCTTACTTGGAATCATCAGTGAAATTTAACAGCTGACTAATAATTTTTGTTTCTAAACTTTATTAACTTCTAAACAAAAAAATGGCTAAAACTACCCAAAAGGGAACACATTCATGACACCAACATCCTTTATTGCTGTTTCTGAACGACACGGTCTGATGTCATTCGTTAGTCAAAATATGTATCGGCTGTAAGAATCAATAACTTGCGTTTTACGCTATGCCATCTTCTGAATAACCCTGTGTCCATTCCCGTTGGTCTTTTGTGGTAATTTCCAACGTAATCCTGATGGTAAAACTCTTCTCAATATGACAGCAGTCTCTTTGTTTACAAGTTTGTAGACGTTTAAGTGGTTGCCGTCATGTGATTTGCATTTAAATGGCAGAGGTGGGAATTCATTTTAAACAATGAGGTCATATGAGAAAGACTGTATTTCACATTTGTTTTATACAAATTACAAAACCAGAGAACATTTGTTTTTAATTTGTGTAGTGTCTCGACATTTGTGTAGTTAGTTTATTTAAAAGTAAAGATTTTAAGCTTTATGTAGATATAATTCTCATGTCTGTGAGGCAAGAATTCATTGAGATTCCAGCACATTTACCAACCACAGAAGGTTCATAACAATAAAGCTGCAGAAACTGTCATAAAAACCCATGTCTGGACTGAGTCCCTTCCCCAGGGATTCATCTGTCTAAATCGATCAATAATTGGCTCTTTTACTAAAAGGCATGGCTTCCTTGCCTAGAGCCTTCATATTGACTGTTGAAAATAATTTGTTATTAAAGTCTGCATGAATCAGAAGCTGTGATCGTATTGTGACGCAGTTCCTAGAGAAACTAAATATCATGAGACAACCTAACAGACACCTCCTCCTCACTATTTCTGTTGTCAAACTGACGGTTGGTTAAGTTTGTTAACCACGCCCGACACCTCAGTCAGACGTAATCTAAGAATTTAACTGAAAACAGGAAGTGCATTTTCAGATTTCAATTTTAGATTACAGGGGCAAGCTTTTTTTTTCTTAATGACATGCACAGATGAATTGTTCACCACAAAACTAGCAAAGTGATTTAACAAAATCCATATGGTTAATTTTGATTTCATGTATACTTTAAGTATCCTTTGTATATTGCTTGGATGAACTTTGAGGAGAATAATGACACCTCATTGTACCTTTCTTATAATCTAAATATTCCGTGAAGTGTTTTAAACAGAAGTTACTTTCGTAATTCTTACAAGATGCAGCCTGTTTATTGAATCTGCCATGCAACGCTTTGCTTTAAAGTGCTTTAAAGTGAGAGGAGGTGCAGGCGCCTGTGGTGTGAATGGTCCTTGAGGTGTCAGGTGAAGGTTCCTCATGGAGGTGTGATTATGTGATAGACGGGGCCTGCAGTGAGCCGGTGATTCCAAGGCCTGCTTTATGCATCTCCTTTATGGAGGACGCAGATTTACGAGGTTATGTGCTGCAGAGCCACAGAGAAGTTTTATCACACATCTTTTGTATCCAGTGCTGCAGTGTTTGCAGACCTTTTTTTCTCCATACTGCATTCTTCAAAATAAAGCTAAAGGATGCTTTAGTAGAACCATATCTGATTTCACAATGAGGCTTTTAGTCTGTGCCATTTATTTCTTATTGAGAAGAACATTTTAATGTCACTTTAAAGAAGATTTTGTAGAAGGAAAAGATTCCATTGATTCCTATAACGAGAGTTTGTTTTTAAGAATTTGCTTTAAAAATGTTACAAGAATATTATCATAAAAACCAGTAGCAGTATTTTAGGTTTTATGGATTGCACTTAAATTTAGCATTTTATTAAGTGAAATAATTGCAATATGCCAACTTACTGAAGTGCTGACATCTGTTTTGCGCCTATAAAAAACCCCTTAGTTGGTAATAAAAAATACATAAATGAAGAGTTAAACATTTTTTGATTTGCTGGGATTAATATTTATAAGTAAAATATGTCACAAATCACCATCATAACACATGAAACTACAATAAAGAAATAAGCATACATTTAACTGCAGGAAATGTAACATTAAACCCTAATGTATGTAATGGTAACAACAAAATTAAAAAAAGAATCGAATGTGATGTTTCACGTAAGAAGTTCTGTAAAGGTGATCAGTGGCGGTTTTTAATGACTTATGACACACTAAATATATCCATATTTTAATAATAAAAATTAATAAAAATTGTCATATAGTACATATAAATACATTTTTAGATACATTTGCAATTATCAATTGTCATATTCCATGATAAGTAATATTTCCTAGTTTATTCCCAATCCTATTCAGACCTTCTTTTTCTTCTTTCCTTCTTTCCTTTCTTTCTATTTCTTCTCATTTTATTTACTTAAATTTTCATTATATAGACTGAACAGTTTGTGTTGCTCGGAAGGTTTGGAATAAGGTTGGTTAACAAACAATACACGATTTTAATTTAGGGTGCCTTGTCCCTTTAGATTAAAAGTTTGCTTTGATTTCGATGATAATTTTGTCAATTTCTTTAAATCTATTCTAGACTGTGTTTTACAAACAAGTAGAATTTGTGGTAACATTTTAGTTCAAGTCACAATTCATGCTATTAACAAATCATTAACTAAGACTATTACTGTAGCTCAATAAACTGCTAACTATCTGCTTATTAATAGTTAGTAAAGTGGGTGTTGGGTTTAGGTATTGATAGAATTAAAAATGCAAAATAAAATCGTATTTTATAACTACTAAAAAGCTGTAAATATCACAATAGTAGTCAGGTAATAAGCCAGTAGTTAAAAGCATAAATTGTAACAAACTAAAGTGTTACTGAATTAGTTTTTGGGAACTCTGCCTTCAGATGAATGTTTGCTTTGATTATGACGCTGGTTCTGTATCATTTACGCAGAAGCTCTCAGATCAGCTGTCACGATTCCTCAAGGAATGCATCAAGATGTTTTACGCGGTCTCATCCGTTTCTCGTTTCAGTCTCCGTCACCCTTGGTTGCATTGGCATGTTTAATGCAAATGGCAGTGTGATGTATGATGGCCGTAGAAGCGGCCTTGTCTCCTTCATTTAATTAACGTGCACCAACTGCTTCTTTTTCATACACCGCCAGTCCTTTTCTCACCTCTGTACTCGCAAAATAAAATCTTGCAGTAACTATCCTAAAGCGCTGTACTGTTTAGCTGGAATTGTCGGGGTCAAGTAATTTCACTCGGTGTGTCTTGGTTTTCTCGACAGACCCGTGTATCAAAGCCCATCGGCAGTAACTGGGGAAGTGTTTGTTATGAAGCACAGACACACAGTGGCTTGATGCACACAGCCATTTTCTGCAGGGCACTGAAGTTTAATAGATCTTTCTATCATTCCAGCTCATACTGGTCAGGAGAAAACTCGGCGTGTGTGCCTTTTACTTTTGGTAGGCAATATGCCATCTGTCAAGCCTTTCGCTGCACAGCTGATTTTAATTAAAGGGTTTTTAGCAGATCAATTGTTAAAAAAAATACATTTTCCAAAAAGAGAAAAATATAGGATTCAGCTTACTTTTTTTTCTTGACGCTTTAGTGCATGACTTGCTTTCCAAGTCTGTTTTGTTCTGACTCTGTTGTGCTAATGTCTAGCTTTTAAACATTTTTGCTGTTAGTGAGGCCAGCAGGCGTGCTCAACCTGTGGTCTGTGTGGGACCTAATACCCCAGTATAGTGAAGGGAACACTATACTTCTCAGTGAGCGTCGTCATTCGGATGAGACGTTAAACCAAGGTCCTGATGCCCTGTGGTCATTAAAAATGACCAGGAAAAAGATTAGGGGTTTAACCCCTGCATCCTGTGTGAGTGAGATGCATTTATAGTCCTCATAATCAGCCTATCATGAGATTCCAGCTGTGTGTGTGTGTAATCAGGGGGGGATCAAGAACTGGTGTGTGAGTGCAAACGCTTCTAAGAGTTGTACTGAAATAAAAGTCTCAGCAATTTCCAGTTCATGTGGATTTTAAGGTTAATTTAAAACATGTATATTTTAAAAAGTAATTAATTTGTGCATATAATTGCAGTGACTTAATGTTCAGTATGTCTGCTAGGCTGTGATTAAGGGTGAAGTCTAGAGGGGATACGTCTGTGGCTACTGTATAGCATAATTTTTCTGACATGGTACAACAATAATTTCCATTGTTACATTACAGTAGTTTTTAGGTTGGAGTAGATGTAGGAATTTTAAATATACTATTTATTAGGTAATCTAATAAATAAAAAAAATATTTGTGTTAACTTCTGGCCACAGCTGTATGCTTGATTAAGTTTCATTTTATGGAAAGCCTTTTGGAAAATCCAGAGTGCTATGATTTGCTAATTGGCCCTGTGCTCTGTGATTGGTCAAACACCTCAAGTAAACGTCTAATGTGTTTTACTATAATTGAGTTTCAGCTTTAAATGCCTGTAAAGCAGTTATAAACACTTAATAATGCCATCTGTTTTACTATATCGGTTCATGCTTGAGTCAAATTCTGAGAATATGCAAATTGATCAAAATCAAGTACTTGTGCATGATGTTTCACAGTGGTAAATATTTATTTTGTAACTGAAAAAACATTTCAGCCTGTGCTATAATTCACTGAAGCCTATTTAAAAGGGATGTAGTTTAGTGTGTAGAAGTAATGTTTGGTTTGTTGGCTGATTGGTTTTAGTCTTTCTCTGTTAGGCAAGTCTGATCTCATGAGGAAACGTAACTATTTAAGTTTTGTCAGTTTACTGGCTAATTTGTATGAAACCCCACCCCTAAACCCAACCGTCATTGGGGAATGATCAAATCATAATAAACTGTAATAAATCGTAATAAACTGTTCGAATCAGTGTGAATTTTGACAGTAAATGTTGTTTTAGTTTTTCAACTAAAATTCCATTTTAGTTTTAGTCACATTTTAGTCTTTTGAATCATTTTAGTTTTAGTCTAGTTTGTCGACTAAATTTCCTTAGATTTTAATCGACTAAAATCTACTCTTGATTTAGTTGACTAAAATATATTTGGTTTAATTTAAATGTAATGTAATTCAAATATTGTATACATTTACTTATGCAAAATATTCAAACTTAAAATGAAACTTGAAAAATATGCAATATAGCTTTTCCATTGAAGACCACAAATTAGATATGCATTGTTTATTTATATCGCAAGTAATATGTAAAATTATGTGCCGCAATCAATCCACATGTAAGAACATTAGCCATCTGAAAATGCAGTATTGTACAATTATTTAGCAAACCCTTCATTTTACTGTGCTAAACTACTAGACTTATTAACCAGTATGTCAAGCCATTGATCTTTGAAAGGGCTTAAATAGTTAAAGTTCACTTTGCAATCTCATAATCACATTCTCATCTGTTTTTTTAGTCAATGAAAATGTCAGTATATTTTTTTATTATCGTTGTTGTCATCACTTAATTTTTATTTAGTTTTCATCGGTAGACACTTGTTCGTCAACAAAATTAACACTGAATTCATACATACTAGCCACTAATCAATAAGTTCTAAATTGCTTTGAGATAGCGTTGTCTAGGCAGAATATGTTCATTTTCAGCAAAACCCAGCTTTTTAACTCATGTTAATGATTTCATGTTAATGATGTGGCCAAAAACAAATGTCTATGTATAATTTACCATGTCTGAAAAAATGCTGCTGTCGTGTAAACAAACAAGCAAAACGCAAAAATAATATATAATGTTTGGTTGAAAACTTTGTCATGTAAACGACAAAAAACTATCAATGAATAAAAAACTAATAAAAAGTAACAAACAGATTACTAAAACTAACAAATTCCAATGAAAACAGAATTTGATATTAAATTAATCTTGTGTCAGTCAAAAGTCATCTTGATTTTATTTGCTTTGCCAAATCAATGAGTACATTTACATAAACACCAACAATCAGAGTGTAATGCAATTAAGACAATACTATGATTAAGAGTCTACTATGTAAACAGCGATTTTTGATTAATCCGATTAAGGTCATAATCGAACTAAAGAGAAAACGAATTAAGACGTGGAGTATGCCGATTTTAGTGGCATTATTGAAGTGCAGTACAAACATGTCAACACCTTAATTAAACTATTACCGTCATGTAGGACTTTTCGCCGCGTTTTGCGACAGAATAGTCTATGAAATGCTGAGTTGTTTTTTTTCTTCTATTCAGTGTGCGGTGAGAAATTCCATTAAAACAACACTCTTCCAGCAGTTCATAGTTGCATCCAACTGTCACTGGGGTATGCATGAAATGTTCCTGAATGAGTGAAAGTGCCAAACTGCAGTTAAAGTCAACAAATTAAAAAAGAAGCACCCAAAATTACATGAAACTCCAGAGAAAACGTAGATTGCGCGGTGACGCAATGACAGTAATCAAATTATGTGCTATAACTTTCAAAACGCAACTCATGTAAACACCTTAATCTTATTATTGTCTTAGATTAAGGCAAATAATTTGATTACTGATGTCCATGTAAACGTAGTCAATCATAACATAGCGTTCAAAAAATGGTGTTTCCCCTCACGTTTCATAATCCAAAACATTTTTATCCTTTCACACAGCTAAAAATATAACTGGAAGCACTTGTCCATAAAAGAGATTTCCTAGAAAATAACAAGTTTCATCACTCCTTGCGCATCTCTAGTAAAAAATACATTATGTGCAAGATTTCAGCTTTCCATAATGACACTGGGTTATAATGTATTTTTAAATATCATTGTTATGGTTTTGTTACGACAACCCTTATTAAAAGCCATGATATCTGATCATTTGACAGTAAAAACTACACCAAAACCCTAGTGACGGCCCACTGCAACTGTGACGGTCACGTCTGACTTCTCCCCATCTCTTTGACTCAAAACGCTGCAGTCAGCATATTTTCATCTCCTGTAACCTGCAGCAAAGGAGAAAAAAAATTATGGGAGGCGGAGGGCTTGTTTGCCAAATGGGTAAACATTCATTTGCGCCTGGCAGTGAAACGTAAAGTTAATCAAAGTGATTATCTGGTGTAATCATCGTCATTGTCTTCAGGCCTTCACGATAAAGCGTGCGCCGCCTGTATTCCTACTGTAGTCGTACTGTAGCGAGCAGCAGCTTTCTTCACCATCTGGAGCCAAACTGCATGCCATCCTCTCCCAGCTTCTTTTCAATCAAAGCAAGGCTGTTTCCACTACATAGCTTAGAGTTTTGACAGAATAGTATCAGTTATAATAAAAAGTAAATTCATGCCAGGAAAGCTCAAATATCTGACATTTAGGCTGATGTCACTGTGAAGACTTAATGGCGTCCAATCTTGTTTTTCACTCTCTGTATGTTTCCTTATGCAGGAGAAGATCTTCCAGGTCACATCTCAGTGCGTAAGAACAGAAAAGACCCAAGAGCGCTGCTGATCACACTCGACATCGCCGGCCATAAGCAAACCTACAGCCTTCAATGAAGAGGTTGCGTTATATGCTTCGAGCAATCCAGGGTTTGATAACTGTAACATTCTATTAAACAAGGTTTTTTTCTACCATATGTCACTTATTTATGGGTTGTGTATTGAGCTGACATTGTTTTCTCTGTGTCAGGACTATGTGAGTCTAAACATACTGAGTCAACAACTTGGGTGACAAATGAAACTTCTTTTTCATTTATTTTTTTCTATAAACCAGCTGATGTCCGTAAATTAAAGCCTCATTGACTCTTGATATAAAGCTATGGAGGGAAAAAAATCTAATTTCTTGTTTTTTTTATATTTATTCAGCAAATAATGGTCCATTTTATGAGCCTTTGGGTACTAGCGATGTTATATGCAAGATGAAATGGTTGCTGCTCGTCTGAGTATTTCAGAAACTGCTGATCTACTGGTATTTTCACGCACAGCCATCTCTAGGGTTAATATACATTTAGGAAAATATCCAGTGAGCGGCAGTTCTGTGGGTGCAAATTCCTTGTTGATGCCAGAGGTCAGAGAACAATGGCCACAAACCACTCATTACAACTACTCTAGGTATGCAGAAGAGCATCCCTGAATGCACAACACGTCGAACCTGTGCCACTCCTGTCAGCTAAGAACAGGAAACTGAGACTACAATTCGCACAGGTTCACCAAAATTGGACAACAGAAGACTGGTCTAATGAGTCTCGATTTCTGCTGTGACATTTGGATGGTAGGGTCAGAATTTGGCATCAACAACATGAAAGCATGCATCCATCCTGCCTTGTATCAATGGTTCAGGCTAGTGGTGGTGGTGGTGGTGGTGTAATGGTGTGGGGGATATTTTCTTGGCACACTTGGGCCCATTAGTACCAATTGAGCATTGTGTCAATGCCCCAGCCTACCTGAGTATTGCTGCTGACCATGTCCATCCCTTTATGACCTCAGTGTACTCTAACCAATCTTCTGATGGCTACTTCCAGCAGGATAACGCACCATGTCATAAAGCGAGAATCATCTCAGGCTGGTTTCTTGAACATGACATTGAGTTTACTGTACTTAAATAGCCTTGTAGTCAACAGATCTCAATCCAATGGAGCACCTTTGGGATGTGGTGGAATGAGAGATTCACATCATAGATGTGCAGCCGACAAATCTGCAGCAACTGCAAGATGCTATATGAATCAAAATCTCAAACCTTGTTGAATCTATGCCAAGAAGGATTAAGGCAGTTCTGAAGGCAAAAGGAAGTCCAACCCGGTACTAGTAACGTGTACCTAATAAAGCGGCTGGTAAGTGTGTGTGTGTGTGTGTGTGTGTGTGTGTGTATACACCAAATTAAAACCACAAATGTCAGTGAATAAATACTTAAATACATTATTTCACCGTTTATAATTGTTATAATGTGTGAAGTTTTTAGCTCATACTGGGGTGCATTTCCCAAACAATGACGTAACTCGTGCCTGAACTATCATAGTCACTGCATTGCTTGGTAAAAGAATGATGTGACGAGTGTTTTCCCAAAACCCGTAGTTTCTCTGTCACAGATCCATCATTTAAACCACATTAGTTATAATGTAAAACGCCCATAATGATGCTCTAAACGGGGCGGAGTAAAAACTTTTTTAGAGAAGAACCTCATAAATTTTTTGTGAAAATTATATTGTTTTACACGCTCACACATTAAAAAAAATCCAATATTAGTTTTGGTAAAAACATGCACTCGCTTTCCATATTAATTGAAATATATGTAAACGGCACATATAGGGCCTATGTTTCCATTACAAATATTATTGAGAACATTACATATTCTATTCTAAAACATAAAATCATTTACAACAGACATATTCTAATCTCATATATAAATCATATAAATAAATAATGAGGCTATTTATTTTTTAAAAATTACATTTATTATTTATTAGGAAATAAAGAATATCCTACTTTAATAGTAATATTAATGATGATTATGACTATGATGATTATTGTTATTAAGTAGGATGTTATTTATTTTTTATTTTTTTAAGTCTGCTTTTACACATGTAAACCACTGCAGAAATGTTCTAACCAACAGGCCCATGTCATATACAGTACAGATACTTAATAAATAACCCACTATAAATTAAAAGCATTAACGTATGCTCTGTTTTTTGTTTTCACAAGCTTTGGAGACGTAACAAATTCCGCTTTTAAAAAATGTCACCTATAGCTTTCGTTATGAGCCACGGCTGTGTTCAAAATGACATCAATGTTTTCAAAGTGCACTAAGTAAGGGAGCGCAATTGTAAACTTGAAGATCACTAAAACTGAACGGCAAAAATACTTTGAAAGCAAATTGCACCAAAGAGAGATGACTTTAATGTTTATATGTTAGAATGTTCTAAACGAATAGGGCATAGGGGGATAACTGGGGGAAAACTCCAGAAGTGTAGTTGCAAGTGTACAAGTTTGTGAATGTTCATAGGAACGATGGATTTGGAAAAATGCCAAATCAACAAACTATGTTTTTAATGACGGAACTTGCGACCTTAGTTGGCTAACGATGGTTTTCAAAAAACGCGCCCCTGGCTGTCAGTAATATTTTAAAGTGTGGTCATGCCAGGACCGTTAAACATGACCACACTTTAAAATATTACTGACAGACAGTATGAGTTAAAAAGTTCATAAACACTTAAATATGTACATATGTCACACATTATAACTATTAAAGGCCTCATTGTATGCATTTTAAACAATGAAAACAGTATTGTGTAGATATCTACATGTATACTGAAATATATGTTAGCTGATTGGGGCCAAAAGTCTTTTAAAAGAAACTTGAAATTTGTATCAGCACACACATTATAACAAACTTTCATTCAATAGTCAGTTTTGAACACTTTTCTTTAGTTTGCCCACGTAGAGGTGCCACATTTTTTTATGGAAGGTGAAATAATGTGTGTTTGTGATGCATGTCAGTATTCATACCATTACTACAGTATATCATTCATGAGTAAGCATAACATCTTGTGTTTCTATCTATCTATCTATCTATCTATCTATCTATCTATCTATCTATCT
>CAIGQZ010001108.1:1588911-1624663 GCA_903798205.1 Danio tinwini
CTATCTATCTATCTATCTATCTATCTATCTATCTATCTATCTATCTACAATCAACACAATTTTCATGTTTCTTATAAGATGATGTTTGGCCCTGATCTCATTCCATATTAGCATTCACTGTTATTAAAGGTCCCCCGAAGTGCCTATTTGAAGCAGGAGGTCATGGCAAAACATATCGAGAAGTCAATATGTTTTGCTGATAGTTTTGTTTATATTACAGCACAGCCAGAGCCATTGTTGATATTAGCTTTATATGCTGTATAGTTTTAGGAGTCTTCAGCTTTTATTGGCCAAATAAGACCATCCAGACATGTAAAACAACCAAAATCCGTTTTCAGGCGGGTATTAAAGAATACACACGGAAATCATGTAGAATTCCTCCAATCAGATCACTACTTTAAAACTCCCAAATTGTTTCTAGTTGTGTGTGCTATATATCCATCAGATATTCAGCCAGCAGTCCTGGGTCATTTCTAAGACTTAAATTTTGTTTTATATAAACTTAGTTGAGGTTAACTCAAAAGTATAAAGTATAACTCATTGGACAAAGTCAATTTATTGAGGGCAGGATTTCTATACAATAAATTTGTTTAGCACCAACAAAAATAAATAAAAAGAAGCGATTCACACAATTAAATGCAATTGAGTTGGTCCAACATGATTTTATCAAATAAAAGTTTAAATAAATTTGTATATTTATTTAACTTAAACTCAAAGGTCTGATAATATCATGTCTATTATGTGTCGTACATTTCGAAGTCTCTTAGTTTTATTTGAAGTTATCCTAAATGAACTAAAAGAGCCATTCATGACAGTTGCATACAGTTGATTGAGACTGATCCTGATTGAGACAGTTATTGCTCACTGAGCAAAGCAACAAACTACATTTTTGCCAATTAAGCTGCCAACACCCAAAGCATGGGTGCTTCTGCAAGGTGATAATCTCAAAACTCAAGTCTTCTAAAGTCTTCTAAACCTTCAAACTGAAGTGAAGATTAAACTCTAACAAGGTCTTTCTATTAGCTTTAAACCCCTAAGATTACTTTTATTGTCAACATTTCCCTCTCTTAATTCAATCCCACGCAAAGCATGTTGGGAACTACAAACCCACTAACCAGGTAGCTAAACCAACACAATTCCATCATGTTGTCCCAACACAAAACGCTTATGTTAACTTAATGGTTTACAAATATAAAGGGACTGAACATAAGACAAATAAACTGGCCAAAGAAATGCCAAGAATTGGGTTGTTTCAGCTCATTTTACAGCGGTTGTTTGAACAAGAAGCAGTAGTCATGTTTTTGAGTGTAGAAAAATTGGGAGTTCTGTCCCAAATGATGCTCTATACACAGTGTACTCTATTAAATAATTAATTAATAGGTACACAGTGTAACTATTAAAGGCCTCATTGTATGCATTTTACACAATGGAAACAGTATTGTGTAGATATCTACATGTATACTGAAATATATGTTAGCTGATTGGGGCCAAAAGTCTTTTAAAAGAAACTTGAAATTTGTATCAGCACACACATTACAAGTGTACTCAACCGTCTAGTGTATGAACTTGATTATTTTGTCATTTAAGTCTGAAAGTCCTGCCCTATTCACTACGTAAATGTCCAAAATTCCATACTTCGTTTCTATTTTTTATTAAATTCAAGTTATTTCAATCTGGTTATATTTATGTTTTATTTTCAATGTGAACACACTCTCTGTACTGCACTTAAAACCGCATAAATGGTGAATACGAACGCGAATTGGGACGCACTTACAAGTTTATTCTGTTTGAATGGCAGTCAGTGGCGTAGATGTTTCAGTAGTACAGTAGCCTATGCTGAAAGCTAATTAAATAACTAAACGATTGTCTATAGTACAGGTTAATCTGCATGTGTGAAATAAGTGACGATTTTAGCTATTTTGGGTTTGCTACATTTATTTATCTGTTTATTAATATTAAATATTTTTGAAAAAAAAAACACATTTTGAAACTTGAATATCGTAACAAATGATACTGGGTATGTTTCGATACGCACGGTCCCGCTCCCATATGCGCGTGCACGTCGCAACCACTTTGCGTTGCATTTTGTTTTTAAATGACAGAGATAAACTAATAATCGTTTTTGTTTGGGACTTGAAGAAAGCGTACAGACTAGGCCCTTTAACACTCCATTTATATTCCTTACCTTACGGGGACGTTTTTGTGTTTTATCAACATCCCATTAAAGACAAACGACTATCGGCTGATGCATAATCTTATCTTCTGCGATTAATTATGGGATAACAAAGTGAAGCGAACTACTTTATTCTAACAATAGCCCTCATCAGATACAATATGTTTGCTGTCAATTATCAAAAAGCAAAACAATTACGAAAAATAGACCAATCCACCCAAATAATAATAATTCCTGATTTAAAACTGCTTGAGAAAGCGAATTATTCATTAGGGAAATGTTAAGCAGGCCACGAAAAGGCGTATTTCTGTTGACTCTTTCTACTTAAGGCGCACCTTGTTTCTCTTTACCGTGCTTTAAAGAGAACGTATAAAGGTGACTCGAAAGAGAAGCAGAAATCAATTACAATTATTCTCTGTTGACAAAGCAATTAAACCCTGAGCGAAGAGCTAATCCAGCCGCACAGAGGCTTATCACAGGCGCGCGGCCACAGATTTATGATGGTCACTGCAGCAGCGCGCGCGTATAGAGTGATATCAAGACCGAGGAACTGAGCTGGACGCAGACTGAATAACACCTTACCGAGAGTATTATAGGCTATGTATCTCTTGATTAACTCACTTTATAATATCTTTAATCAAATGGCAACACTATCTATATAATAAGTAATTCAGCACTTTGATATGAATCAACCTTCATGCTCATAACCTGTTATAGCCTACTGGAATACGTGTGTTCTTCACAAAAACAACTATTATTCCTTAAAAGTAATAATTTCAGAGATTTTTCTGTACTTCCAGGGATGATGCATACAGTGTGGTTACATTGAAGCTAAAAATAGAAGAATACTCCTCTTTTGTCTTGCGTAAAACTTTAACAAATGAGTGCCTCCACTCCTCCGAAAACCTCGCCCACTTTTACACTTGAGCAATATATGTGCCAGTGACGCAGGAACGTGGGCGTCCGTTTGACGTATAGAACCGTGAATTACGCAAATACTTAGGGAAATGTGCTAGAAAAGTTTTATAATGCTCTTTCATAATTTAGCAAAGTTCATTATTTGATTTTATATGTCAATGATATTGATTTTAACTTAGCAACTGATGTAAAACATAGACTATTTCTTTCAAAACTTATTTCCATGGCCTTATCGAAATAATAATAATAACAATAATTCATGTGCACTGAACATAAACAACCAAACGGTTATGGGATATAATTAGAAAATACCAAATTGACCTGTTATCTATTTTTAATAATATTGCATGATGAAAAGTCATTCAATTTATCTATATGTATAGGACTCGGTCAACTGCAGCCCCTACGATGCCTGCGTCTGCAGAATCTTCTCTGTGCGTCAGATGAACATCTTTACATAGTCCTGAGGGACAAGTTTATTAATCAGTCACGAGCCAGTCCGTCCCCAAACGTAGTCTCGCGCTGCCTGGTGTGTGTCACGAGCTCACGTCTGCGCTTGTTGCCCCTTTAAAAATCAGAATTGAAGGCCAATGATTTATCAAAGCCCTATTATCAAGAAAATGTCATGCGAAGGGTACCTTGCCATGCACTGACGCAAACCCGGTCTTTCACACGGAGATATAGAAAGCTTTGCACTTTACACAAACTAACTCAGTCTGCCTGCCGTCCTTCCAGCTGTTTTCTGCTATTAACCCACATTTGTTGACTCTGCACAAATGGTGAGTACAGCATATTCATTACTTTACGTTTTGCTGTGAATGCTTTGCAGATTTTCTACAACAGTTTTGGAAACTAAAAAGTATCGTTTTTAAATGCGATCATTAATTAGTCGCTGTCCACGGTGCTGAAACTTTATTGTACTCTATTTTTTACAGTATTACAATGGAATAATTAGTTGTGGTATAAGCAAATAATGTGGCAGTAAATACGTTTAGTTTTATATTAACAATTATTAACAGAAATACAGCCAGATTTTAACCGTGTACTTATTTTAGATTTTTTGACTTTGGGTTTGAACATAGCTAGAATATTTGAGCAATTTTAAATTGGTCTTAGGACAGTGTTCTCCTGTGGTGCAATGTAATTGTTGGTGTAATGTTCCATGTTTGCACCCCCGGATTGCACTGCACACTTGCACCGGGACTGGTGCCTGCCGCAGGGGGGAAAAGCTTCGGCCGAGCCCGGCAGCTTGTCTATTGCCCATAAAACCAGGGGATGTGCCGGGGTTGAATGACAGGAGGTAAATGAGGCGTAAAATTAAAGAATCTTTCTCTAATGGTAAAAGCAAGAAGCAAACAGCAACCGTCCGTGAGCTGAAAATCAAAGAAGTGGAGCAGTAGACATGTCCAGTAGCAGAAGTTAGAATATGGAAGCGTGAATAGCCTATTTTGTTGTGCTGTCGTCGGGTTGGTATATGTCTAAACGCTGTGCAGCTAGGCATGGAATAGAATTTAATTATTACGCTAATTACAGCTACTGCCTACGTCTAATGTGTATTTAACGTTGCAGGATTTTTCTGAGCACGGGGAAATGTTGAGACAGCCGTCAAACAGCGTTCCGCCTCAGCCCTCAGGGGGACCGGTTGGAGCTACAACTAATACCAAACCGGAGAACAGCAAGCCGGCTCCTCCGCCGCCTCCAGTAAATGAACGGAAAACTTTTTGTCCCTCGGAAAATAAACCGTGCGATATGGAAGCCAACAAAGCATACGGGACGTTTAAAAACACTGCACCTGGACCCACGTTTGCAGGCGTTAATTCTGCCGTGCGCAAGGATTCTGTCGGTAAAATGGATGCATCGACCGGTAAAGCAACGTCGGACTTCATGTCTAACAATCAAAGTGCTGTAAGAATCGCGGCGGAGCATAACAACAGCACTGGTGACTGGACCTCCATGAGCCAGACCACCATCATACTGGGTACAGATGGCAATACATCTGTTCTGCCTGGCACGGTGACCGGGGTAAGTGGTTACAAATGAACGTTTCATTCCGGTAGAATCAGCCAATCACCCGTGAGCGTAACGGGGAGAGTCTTGAGCTAAAGCAAACGCTAAGATGTGGTGTTTTTTTCCACATGTATATTGCACTGTAAAAACTGCAGCAAGTTGCTTTGTTATAACCGATAGAAATAAAATATTCATTTAAGGGTTTGGAAGTTTGTAAAACGACAATGATCTTATAATAATGTGTTAAAGGTTGGAAATTTGGTTTCCGTTTTAATATGTAATATTTTAGAAGTGTGGTGTTTAAATGCACACTCCAATCCTAAATTCATTCGATGCCCTCAAACTACTTGGAGATAGTTATTTTAGGTTAAATTATGTTAGTTTTTTTTTTTCTAGATTTAATTATTAAAATGATTAAAAACCTAAAGGCTAAATATTTAGTTTAGACTACAAATCGGTTTGTTTATGTATAAGCTTCACGAGTCTCTTTAAAAGGAAATAAAATATTTCTGACTGTTTAAATATAAGGTTTTCAGATTATAATAAATCATAAAGTGTTGTGGACATATGAACATTGTTCTTTAGACTCTAAAAATTGGACAGCGGAACGAAATCTGCTTCCAATCTTGGAAGATTTGAACACTGATAGTGATTATTTCTGACAGCACAATAATTACAACAGTGGAGTAAAAGGATGTGTCAGGGAACCTGAATACATCAAATGCTGTCATGTATTAGGATACTGCATCGCTACTGAAACAAACCCCTTAGTTCAAGAGTTACAATTTGCAATCTGATATGAATTTGTGAGTTTATTCCGTTTACTCTGTGAATCGTGAGGGTCATTGTCCCCAGAGATTGTTTCTGTTGTGTGGTGTTGCGGGATAATGTGTTACATAAGAATCTGCTTATGGTACAATTCCCATTGGGGTATTTCATCAGAGCCCAGGGCGACCCCTTTATTCCCCTGTCACAAAAATGAAGCTAAATTTGTTGGGGGAGCATTATTGTATTTGCTGCTTTTTTAAGCGCTATGCTTATATTTTAATGAGTTGTAATGGTCTGTAATAAACGAATTTATATTAAATTGTGTATAATAGCCCCCCACAGATGATACTGGACGGTTGTTCCAGGACGATGATGATGATGATGGAGGAGATGAGAATAAGGCTCGGGGAAACTGGTCCAACAAACTGGACTTTATTCTGTCCATGGTGGGATATGCCGTGGGCTTGGGAAATGTGTGGAGATTCCCATATCTTGCTTTCCAGAACGGGGGAGGTGAGGAATCAAGAGGCAATACACTACAAATTATTAGTACGATTTTTGTTATAGATTTATTTTAATCCAAAATGAATCGTTTGAAAGTTTGGACTGTCGATGTGTGGGAATTTATTCGTTGAAACTAATTTAAAACATATAGCATTTGTTTATGTCAATGGAATTAAAAATCGTTTTATGCACGGACTGTTTTATAATGTAAAAGAAACGAAAGATTATTATTAGTCATTTGAAGTGTATAATTATTGTTATATTTTTATTAGCTTTTTTGGTATTTATTATTACATATTAATGCAGTGTTATAAAAAATAATAGATAAATGAGAAATGTGTTTTATAATTTGAAACAATTTTATATTAGGTGTATAGGCTGTTTAACTTTGTGGTAGATCCTTCTTCACGTTCTTTACAGATGCACAGTTGATGAGTCAGGACTTTTTCTCTACATCGACTCTTTTCTCTCTTTAGGTGCGTTTTTGATACCTTACCTAATCATGTTAGGCCTCGCCGGTATACCTATATTTTTGTTGGAGGTGTCGTTGGGTCAGTTCGCCAGCCAAGGCCCGGTTTCGGTGTGGAAAGCGATTCCAGCTCTACAAGGTAAACTGGCGTTACTTTAATAACCGATGGCTAAAATGCGCTGAGCTTGTGTTAATGTGCCAAATGAGTGTTTCCAGTGAAATGGTAACCGGCTGTAAGTCTGCTTTAAGTGTAATCTTTATTGTCTGGTTTCATTTTGTTATTATAGGTTGCGGGATTGCCATGTTGATAATATCTGTCTTGATAGCCATATACTATAATATTATTATGTGCTGGACATTGTACTACCTGTTCGCTTCGTTGAAGGAGACACTTCCATGGGCCACCTGTAAAAATGAATGGAACACCGTCGAGTGCAAAGACAAAGACATGCTGCTTTTGGGTAAGGATGAGTCTCTCTCTCTCTCTCCCTCTCTCACTCATACACACACATACACACACTCTCTCTGTCCACCCCCTTAACCCCCTTCCTTTTTCCTAACTAAAATGCGCAATGCGCAACCTGTATTTCAGGAATTAAGTAACCTACCACTCCATTTAGGTTGTTCACTTTTTGTCTTTACACCCCAGACACAACTGTTTCTGTTCATTGCACCAAAAGTTCTTATTTGATGACTTGACAGTTTTTTTCTCAGTTACAATAAATTATTTTAGTTCGATTTAAAGCGATTTTTTGCTTTAATACTGCCATGCAGTGCAAGTTTATTGTGTCTTTTTATGTTTTATATAGATGTTCAATTGGTGAAATTAATGCTGTGTTGTCTTTATCAGAATTATTTTTGCTTAGAATATAATTTTAACAATGCATCAGATTTTTTCTTACCCATCGGAAAAAACTTGCTAACATTTTTGCGTTTTAATTCGTTTTAAAACGCTCTTCTCAATGTCGTGCTTTTGGTGAATTCAGCAGAAAATCTGCTTGCTTGACAAATTTACTGTAAGAGTTGGTGCAGTGCCGCAGTGAGATGCAATGCCACCTTGTGGCCTGTTTTAAAAGCGCCGCTAAATCTGGGCATGAATAAGACTGGTACAGCAGTTTTTCTCAACCAGAGACTCAGCAAACTCCAAGAGGGCCGCTAGATGGCTTAACATCATTCAACACAAGACGAAACGAGGTTTAAATTGAGCTAATAAAATAAATGTGAATATATATATATATATATATATATATATATATATATATATATATATATATATATATATATAAAACAATCCGTTAACTGTTATGTTATATTTATATATTTTAAGATTTATGGGAATCAGGGTAAAGAGAAACACTGCAAAATATGATTTCTGGATCTGAAAAAGCTATGGGCATTAATCAAATCTTAGTCAGACAACAATTTCAAGCTCTAAAATACTTTTATTGCATATTGCATTTGAGAGTAAAATACTGCTCTTTGAATAAAATATGATCATTAAACCATGACAACATGTTTTTATTTCATTTAACTTTTTTAACTGAGTCTTGTTTAAGTTATATAAGCTGTTTTAAGTCAGTTTAACGTATTAAAGTGTTTCTGAGAATTTTTTTTTAATTTGAATCGTAATGTTTGCCAATTCTGCATAGTGATATTGAAACTGTTGAACATCTATTTCTTTATTGTAATTTGGTTAATCCTTTCTGGTCTGATGTGGGCAACTGGATAAAACAATATAATTCAATGTTTCCTTCTATTTGTTGGGACATTGTGAAATTTTGGGTACATTTGAACAACAAAGATGATGACTTAACTGCAAATTGATTTTGAAAACAGCCCCTCAATTGATTGTCTTTAAAAAGGAATTTGCCACCTATGCAGAGGCTTTAAAAATACTGAAGGGTGAGAAGGCTAAAAAACTATGATCGGTTTCAAGGATATGGTTTTATTTAACTCCTTACAAAGTTTCTGTTTGATATCTGCACGGTATGTTGTTTATTTTTGTTAAGGTTTTTTAATACATCTTTAATTTTGTTTTTGTTTATTTTTATCACTTTAGATTTGATTCATTGCATATCTGATATTCTCAGTTAGTTTGTGAAAGATTATGTTGGAAATGGGCTTGGCCTAAATTGTTGTTTTTGAAAGGCAAAAAAAAAATATTAAAGTTAAAATGGCTCATAAAGTTAATTCGATTTAACTTAAACCGTTTAAGGTACCCATTTTTACAATGTGTGGAAAAATGACTAGAAATGTTTTGTAAAATTGATTTGTAATATTGTTTAAGTTGTTTACATTATCATTAATATATAATTATTAGCAATTCTTAGTTTCTATAAAGTATTTTGAGTCACAGATATAACATTACAATTACAGTGTGTGTGAAATTACAAGGTTTGTTTGATATGCTTGACTTAATATGTTGTAGAGTGTTTTTATTTTTCAGCTAGGCAGTGAATGACGTTGATAAACAGGAAACTGGTTTTCAAGTTGAATCCAAGTTCTGTCATTGTTTCTTCTGGCCAGACTCGTGTATTCTAAGAGACCGAAACATCACGTCCATCAAGAACACTACGTTCTGTTTATCTGCAAATGCGGTTGGGAATTTAAGTAAACTGTTAAATGTCACAGCGGACAATAAAACCTATGTGAGCCCTAGCGAGGAGTACTTCAAGTAAGTGTGCTTTTCCTTCTCTCCGTCTGTGTGCTTTATCTACAGGATATTTGGATGTTAATCACTCTGGTTTCTTGACAGGTATAATGTGTTGCATATTTCGAAGGGTATTGAATATCCAGGTGATATCCGCTGGCCATTGGCTGCTTGTCTGTTTCTGGCTTGGCTTATTGTTTATGCCTCTTTGGCTAAAGGGATCAAGTCCTCGGGGAAGGTAAGAAAACAGGTTGACTATTTTCTCTCCTGATGTCAGCTGTATCTAAAGTACTATTAATAGAAAAGCCTACAGCAGGCCTCATTCTAGTCCAGCTCACTTTCTTTGTGGAAAGTCAAATCTGGTTAGTCAGATGAAACTATTGGTCAATACTGTGAATTATTGCATATTAACACCCTCTCTTACCATTAAGTTTGCAATGAGGGTATGATGTGCAAAATTATTATTATTGGTATTTCTGGAATAAATACAATGTACACTGTAAAAAATGGCTATAATTTACAGTAACTTACTGGCAATTTTTGGTTGCCAGGAAGACTGTAAATGTACAAACACACTAATAATTACAATTTACTGTAAAATGTACTGTAGCCTACTGGCATTTTTGGTTGCCAATAAGACAGTAAATATACATGCACACTGTAAATTAATAATTACTGTAAAAATAAAACACAGTTGTATACAATTGCGTGTAAATGTAAAGTCATATGGCAACCAAAATTGTCATTTATTTACAGTGACCATACTGTTTTATACACGTGTTTTTCTTTATAAAAATAGTCATATGGACATTAAGGGTATTTATTTTACTGTAGCTAAATTGTGGTTAATAAAAGTTATTTTGTATAATATATTTTTACTATTTAAAATGACTAAACATCTTAATGTATTTAAACATGTAATTTATTTATGTGATGGCAAAACTGGATTTTCAGAAGCTATTATTCCAGTCCTTAGTGTCATATGATCTTTTGGGAAAAAAAAATCTATTACTAGGCATGGGACGATAACTGTTTCCACAGTATACCACGGTTTGGAAAAGTCTGTTTTAAAACCTACAAAATATTATGCTATACCGTTCCTACGGTATATGTACTTTTTTATTTTTTATTTTTTTAGGACAACAGCATCTCCTTTAGCAGAAAATATATCCAAAGATGCCATTTTAAATGGTACAGAAATCGGTGTATTAGAAACTAATGAAGACAGCAGACGTCAATGACTCATTTGAATTATTTATCCAGACATGTTTACACTTACAGTATAAAATATTTTAAATGTTTCTCAAAATAAAATATACTGTGTTTATAGGGGGAAAAGTTGTTGTTTTTTACCCAGACATTCAAAAAGAACATATTTTAGAGCCGTAATTGCAATACCGTGAAACTGTGATATTTTCATCCAAATTTATCATACCGTCAGAATCATATACCAGCCCATGATTAATAGAAAGTTTAAAAGAACAGCTTGTATTTAAGAATTTTTTTACAGACATACAAGTACAAATACAGTATATTTACTGTATATTGTGATCATTTGTGTTTTGTATTAATGTTTTTATTCAATTATTAAAATCTAATTGACCCATCATTTTTGAAAAGTATACAAGAGAACAATTATTCAGTTTTCTATCACTGTTTTTGTGAAATTTTCAATGCATCCTAAATATAAATGTATTAATTTTTAAATCATATCGATGTAAATCTTCCCAAACCTTATTTAATTATTATTAAGTGTGTTTATTTATTTGATGTATTTTTATCTGTCAAAGCAAGCTAATTTGCTTAAGTAATAAAAAATATGTACTACGCTATTCATTAGCAGCTAATAGCTTCCTTATGGAGTCTAGCACTCAAAAGGGTAGAAAATAAATATTTGTGATTAGTTATTTGGTTGGAGCATTAGAGAATTCTGTTAGACAGCACCAAAAGTGTAAGTAATTAGCAGTTATATTAGCAAGCGTAAATATTCCCAGTTTCACAAATTAAATGTTTGTTTACTAATTGTCATCAATCTTTGATTAACAGATTTTTGTATATATGTTGATCATTGTTTGCTTTTAATGCAATAAACCCCTGCATTGTCATTTATTTTTAAAGGTGCTTTGAAATGTGCATTTTATATTCAATGTTTGACTAATCTCAACTGAAACATGAAGACAGGGCGGGACATATAGTAGCCCCTCCCCTTTAAAAAAACAGCCACTAGCGTTTTGTTTTCTCTGCTAATGAGAATGCTTGAGATCAAGAGCATCAAATGAAAAGCAAATGAAGAAGAGTCTTGAAGGGGGGCGGGGCATGTCAGATACTAGAAAGCATTTGATTGGTCATAAGTATAGTATGAGGTGAAGTAAAAAAAAATCGATAGCTAATTGAGGTAACTAACTGCAAGCTTTTGACGTTCATATCAGTTTCATATCTTCTAAATGTAAATTGTGTCACTGTTTTGGAGCACACTATGATATAGATATCCTTAAAACTAACAATATACACATGTATACAATATACTGTATATATATATATATTACTATATCTTAAACACAATGTATGATATTTAACACACACATCTTTTTTTGTCTCTCAGCAGAATACTCTAATAGTTTAAACCAGACTGTTTTGCCATTACGTGAGTTTGCCTATTCATAACTCATGGAATTTACCTGGCATAAGACTTGTCATCGATCCCAGTTGTAAAAGCAACAAATAATAACTTGACTTCTAGTTGATCAATTAGAAAAGTGGCAGAAGGTAGATTTTTCTGATGAATCATCTTTTGAACTGCATCCCACTCATCACAAAAACTGCAGAAGACCTATTGGAACCCGCATGGACTCAAGATTCTCACAGAAATCAGTCAAGTTTGGTGAAGGAAAAATCATGGTTTGGGGTTACATTCAGTATGGGGCGTCCCAGAGATCTGCAGAGTGGATGGCAACATCAACAGCCTGAGGTATCAAGATATTTGCGCTGCCCATTACATTACAAACCACAGGAGAAGGCAAATGCTTCAGCAGGATGGTGCTCCTTTTCATACTTCAGCCTCCACATCAAAGTTCCTGAAAGGTCAAGGTGCTCCAGGATTGGCCAGCGCAGTCACTAGACATGAACATTATTGAGCATGTCTGGGGTAAGATGAAGGAGGAGGCATTGAAGATGAATCCGAAGAATCTTGGTGAACTCTGGGAGTCCTGCAAGAACACTTTCTTTGCCATCCCAGATGACTTTATTAATAAGTTTTTTGAGACATGGCAGAGATGTATGGATGTAGTCCTTATTTCTTTTTCCACTGCTCCATGACTTTATATTCTATACTGCACATCGTTTCTGTTAAGTGACAAGACTTTTGTCTAAGCAAAGTCAGACCTTACTGTCGTAATTAAATAATAAAAAAAGCAAGCATGATAATGTTTTATTTTGGTAAAATAAGCGTAATCTAGAGGCTTTTGCCTTTCATATAAGGCACTTCTGATAGAAGTCGAATTATTATTTGTTGTTCCTAAAACTTGGATAGGTGACAAGACTTTTGTCAGGTAATGTACAATGCCATACCAGGAAACTGAGGACTTTCATACATGCGCAGCCGCCTAAAAAAGGGGCGTGGTCTCAAGATTAACAACGAATATTAACTGTAAAACACGCAGAAGTCAGTAATAATTAAGTAAATAAATAGTTAATTTGCAAAAATGGGTTAGCCAATCAGAATCAAGCACTGGAACTATTTTATAATCATGTTTTTGGAGCTGTTGTCTTCAATAATTCTGTTTTATTGTGATGTCCATCTTGTGACCAGGTGGTGTATTTCACTGCCACGTTCCCATATGTGGTGTTGGTCATCCTGTTGATCCGAGGAGTCACTCTGCCTGGAGCCGGTTCTGGGATCCTTTACTTCATAACACCTAAATGGGAAAAACTCAACGATGCTAAGGTAATAGAAGGCATGGTGCATATCTGATTCTTTATTTTCCCTATGTTTGATGGTATAATGCTTTCTGTTTGATGTATTCTCCTCCAGATTCAATCCTATTTTCCTCCTCAGTCTCTCTATCTGTATTTCTTTCTCTCTTTCTCTGCTTTAACTGTAGGTTTGGAAAGACGCAGCCACGCAGATTTTCTTCTCTTTGTCTGCAGCCTGGGGTGGACTGATAACCCTGTCATCCTACAATAAGTTTCACAACAACTGTTACAGGTAACCAGCATTGGATTTTTTCTTAGACTAATTGTATTTCAATAAAAGCTGTCCTCACAAATAATACATTTTTAGTATGTTTTCTAAAGGCTCTTGTGACTCTGAAAGAAATCCAGCTTCAATGTCAGAACAATAAACCATATTTAAAAATACAATACACTCTCAGAAATAAAGGTACAAGAGCTGTCATTGGGGTTGTATCTTTTCAAATGGTACACATTTGTACTTGAAGGGTCCATATTGGTACCTCAAAAGGATATATTTGTACCTACAAATTTTAGGAGGTACACTTTTGTACTTTTTAGGTACCAATATGTACCCTTTAGGTATCTTTATATGTACCCTTTAGATACAAATGTGTATCTTTTAAAAAGGTACCACCCCAGTGACAGCTCGCGTACCTTTATTTCTGAGAGTGTACAGTAATTTGTATTATTCTATAAATATACAGAATATAGTATATAAATATGCTATTTTGATTGAATAAATGCTGACTTGGAGGAATCTTACTGATCTCTAATATTTGAACATTAGTGTACACTGATTTTGTTAAGATTAATATAATAAATAAACAATAGTAGGCCTATAAAATCGGAATTATTAAATGTAACCAAATGATAACTAAAATGAGGACAATTGTTATCGTTTAAATCGTTTAAAAGTCTGTAGGTGCCATTTTGTAGTATAAATAGTGTAAGTAGTGCATTCACACTGAAATACAGTATTCCTTTTACTCTAAAAAGGATAAGTGCACTTTAACTTCCTGAATGAGGCACTTATTTAACCGTTGAAAAGAAGTGTGGAATGTTGAACACTTCACACACTCAGCGGCCGCAGCTTTGCTTACGTAGCGGAAAGGGCGGAGCTTTCGGACACTGATGTTGGATTACTTTATTTATTTTGTATTGTGAAAGCAAAATTGTCCTACAAGAGTGATAATCCCGTCTCCCGATGGTGAATGCAGTTATACTCATGGCAGGTTATTTGGGAGTTTGCTCATTACTTCACTAATTTGGCAACCGTCAAACGTCATCAGGGAAACGGTTTGAATTTCTGCTTAGTAAAAAAACATTAGTGTTCCATTTGGGACGACACTAAATTAATATACTATGCTGTTAAGTGTGCAAGTGCATAAGTACTGTACATAGTGTTCATTCATTCGTTTTCTTTTCGGCTTAGTCCCTTTAATAATCAGGGCTCACCACAGCGGAATGAACCACCAACTTATCCAGCATATGTTTTACGCAGTGGATGCCCGTCCATACACACTCATTTACACACATACACTACGAACAGTTTAGCTTACCCAATTCACCTATAGCGCATGTCTTTGGACTTGTGGGGGAAACCGGAGCACCCGAAGGAAATCCACGGGATCACAGGGAAAACATGCAAACTCCACACAGAAATGCCAACAGACCCACCCGAGGCTCAAACCAGCCACCTCCTTGCTGTGAGGCGATTGTGCTACCCACTGCGCCACTGTGATGCCCATAGTACATAGTGTATAAGTGCATAATGTGCCATTTGGGACACAGCTACTGTGTGAACCAGAAGTTGCTGAGATTTTTATTTCAGTTTGATGATGTACTTCCAGCTGAAATGGAATATTAAGTAGGGGGCGGAGCTTTCTTTTTGCACATCATTTTCTCATAAGTGTAAGAGTGTTAATATGCAGTTGCTATAGAAGCCTTTACTGTAGGTTGATGTCAACAGAAGGGCCGCCACTTCAAAAACAGAAGCAAATGGTCAAGATTAGTCAATGGAATATATCTACAGCAAGTGTTTTTCAGCCAATAATAAACTTCTGCAGAAAGTTTAATGTGACTATTTTCATTTTCATAAGGTTCCTTTTACAGCATCAATGTTTTAATGTCTTTACAATACATTCTGTTAAATAGATTTAAACATTCATTTAGTTGTTCAAGCGTAAAACGAGATGAAAGACCGTGTAACCACTAGCGCCGTCAGGATCAGCAGGCAAGAGCAGAAACCTCATAAAAAAAAAAAAACTGGGGTAAAATAAACTGTCATATTTTAAAGACATGGCGGGGAAATTTGAATTTAATGCAGTGCTTCTTGTTCGGTTTGAGACCCATTTCATATTGTATATCTAACAGGCAGTGAAGATCGCTGATTTTTAAAGAAGTCAGACCTTGAACATGGCAATATTATAATGGAAAGACAGTTCACCGGAAGCGCTAAGGCTGGCTATAGCTGAAATTAAATTTTAATATGTTGATACTTTCAACTGAAATGGAATATTCAGTAAAGGGTGGGGCTTTCTTTTTGCATATCATTGCCTCAAACTAACTGTAAGGTTAAGAGTATTGTGACTGAAGCGGTCAACAAACAAGAGCAATGGTTAGATTTTGAAGATTACCAAAACAATGTTTTTTTTCAGTATATTAACTTGCAGATTATTGGTTCACCTAAAGAATAACTACATGCGCTAGCAAATGAAACATTGTAAATTCTGATTTCACGTAGACTAAATATCTAATATTAACACAGCAAGATTCCATATACTCAAATCAGGAGATATTCTGTTAATATCAATGTTATTATTTAAGATATAGTAATGTATCCTGTGCTCTGTCTGTTTTGTTTTACAGAGATACACTCATTGTGACGTGTACGAACAGCGCCACCAGTATATTTGCCGGTTTTGTCATTTTTTCAGTTATTGGCTTCATGGCTCATGAGCTCAAAGTCCCCATTGAGAGTGTGGCAGATGAAGGTACAGTATGTTGTTTGACTGCATGCGTTTTGTATTTTTGCTAATCTCACTGAACATGTTTTACAAGCAAATAGGCAAAAAGCTGTGGCTCTGTAATGGTTGACTCTTGACATCCTGCAAAGTGAACAGAAAAATCACCACAAAAACTGTAGATAAAGAGGCAAAATTATTGCAATTCAAGTGAAACGTGAAAATAAATAATGTCAATTTGCCACATTACATTTGGATCTGCACATGTTGCATTGTTGTTGAGCTTGTAAACGCAGTAGCTAGAGGCATTTAGATTAGTCACTGATAGAAAAGTTTGAGTTTTCAGAATTGCTAAACTTGGTTTTATCCAAATATTTGACCATGTGTTTATGCCCGGGGGTATTCCAGGAAGTAGATTATGTGACAGACTCAGCTTTCTGTTCCTAAAACGGAGGTAACTTTCAAGGTATGTGTATTCTGTAAAAACAGCCGCCTAGACGTACTGTACTTTGGCCCAATTCTACCCATTAGCCCTTCTCCTTGTCCCAATTATCTTTATCTTGAAGGCGTAGGGCTAAGGGGAAGGGCTAGATAGCCCTCGAAAGACAGATTTTTCAGGACCACACCCGAAACCAAGGGGTAAGAAAATTTCCCAGAATACACCAGCCACAACAGCAGGATAGCTGCACCCGGAGTCAGGAGATGCACAAATTAGTATTTTTTGTCATTATTACAAATTTTTACAACAAACAAACACATGTTTTGATATATTCATAACCGCGTTCGTGTTTTACTGTCATGCTTAAAAAAAACCCTGCTAGAATAAAAACAGCTAAATTTCGCTATCTATAATCCCTAATAATAACTCGTGTATAGTTGTCCCACAACATTACCCAGTCAGAAAAGTCTAGTGGCTGGGAATGAGCTTTTTACAGTGTCTGGTAAAATGCTACATTGATGAATACGGCCACTGTGTAAATGCACAGTACAGTTACAGGCTTATTGCCACATTAGATCATTAAGATAACGTAATATATGCCTTCAGTGATTTCCTGAAAATAAATACCAAAAAATAACACAACTGTAATAACTACAGCAGTCGCAATCGTCTGATCTCATATAATGGCAAGAGCTCACGATGACATATGATGATGTGTGCAGGTGCTGTAGTGGTGTCCCATTTCTTAGGGGTAAATTTTGAAGCCCTTCCCCTTCACACTCTGTTTAAAGGACCCAAGAGGAAGGGGTAGGGGTACACAAATAGAATTGGGATTGGGCTTTTATCCAGTTTATTACATGACAAATTTCCACAAAACATAAAGATTAGACACAAAACTTTCTTTTGTGAATGTAAGTTAAATTTGCTTTTGGGAATACACCCCTGGCTAGGTTTTAGGAGTGCCCTCTGTAACAATAACTTTCCCAGACTAATTTACTAAGATTTCTAAAAAAAAGTCCTGTTCACAAATGATCTGAAAATGAAAACATACTGTTAATTCAGCAGTATTTGTCAGTATTACTAGTATTTACCAATGTGTTAAAAATGGCAGTTGTTTTCATTGTCTTCATAGTATGAGAACTCCAACCTGCTCTGTAAATATTCTCTATAGGTCCAGGAATTGCATTTGTTGTGTATCCAGAGGCTCTGACCAGGCTTCCCTTGTCACCATTCTGGGCCATCATCTTTTTCCTCATGCTGCTTACACTTGGCCTGGACACTATGGTAATGGCAATCATAAATGTTAAGATTTCCAAAATTTGATGTTAAAGAGTTAATTTACCAAAAAATTCAAATTCTGTTATTAATTACCCTCAGATTATAAGACCCTTAGAGTAATTAAGATATTTTCGAATAAAATCCAAGTTCTTTCTGACCCTTCATAGACAGCAATGGTCCAGGGTATCATTCAGATTCCAGAAAAGGAACTAAAAACATTGTTAAGTTGGTTTAATGTGACTTCAGTGGTTCAACTGTAATCATACCAAGTTCCAAGAGCATTTTTTGTGGGCCAAAAAAACATTTACATTTAACTAGTACTTGCTTTTATTTTACTTGCATTTACTACAGGTCATACTATGTATGCATGTTGCACTGCTCTCTCTAACTTTGTAATACTTGTCGTAGTAATGCACAACCTTACTTGGAGTAAAGAAAAAACATTGGTTGAACAAAATGTTTTAGTACAGTTTGTACAGTTAGTAGTTTGTACAGTTTTTTGGTGCACAAAAGTGTTCTTGAAGCTTCGAATATATTTACAGTTGAAGCACTGAAGTCACGTGGAATGTTTTGACAATGTTTTTGATGCATTTCTGGACATTGAATGTTTCTGAACCGTTGCTGTTTATGGAGAATGAGAGAACTCTTGAATTACATCCAAAGTCATTTTATTTTGTGTTCTGAGGATTAACAAAGGTCAGGGGATTGGAACAACATGAGGGCGAGTAATTAATAACAGAACTTCTCTTTTAGGGTGAACTAACCCTTTAAAAATTTGCCCAGCTGTATCAAATAAATAACTGTGTTTGTGTTTATTTTTTTTCTCTTAGTTTGCCACCATAGAGACCATAGTGACATCTGTTTCTGATGAGTTTCCCAAATACCTGCGCAAACACAAGCCTCAATTCACATTAGTTTGCTGTTTAGCCTTTTTTGTGCTGGGTTTCCCCATGATCACTGAGGTACGACATTCACTATTATTCCCAACTACCAATACTTACTTTAATTAAAGTAGCTCTCTAGTAAACAATAAAAACCCCAAAGTAAATAGGAATGTAAATAGACTAGAGTGAAACTCTTAAAGCAGAAAATTGGAATGGCCAGGATTTAATTGTAGTTTACTGCTTTTAATTAAAGCCATGTATTGGCTGTTTTCTAGATTAGAATTCATTATGTATTTTTTTATTATTATAATTTTGAAGTTTGCCTATCTGTGTGTGTTTTTGCCTTTAGAGTGGGATGTACATGCTTCAGCTGGTGGACACATTCGCAGCCTCTTACTCTCTTGTCATCATTGCCATATTTGAACTGGTTGGAGTCTCTTACATTTATGGTAAGTCCAGATTACACTTTAGATCTTAGTGCTTCTTTCATTTATTTTAGTGCACATCAAATGTTTGGTGGGTAATGAAAAGATAATAAGAAAAAAGCAAATAGTTTAGCAAGCAGATGAGACTGCAGTAGTCTCAATATAAAAGCATTCTAAATTTGTTAAGCCTGTTTTTTATTATATTGTGTATTAAGTTAGTTTAGTTATATACTAATGTATACGTATAGCTGCAGAAATATATGACATAAATGTATACACGGTCACTCAGTGGTTTGCACTGTTGCCTCACAGCAAGATGGTCAGCAGTTGGCATTTCTGTGTGGAGTTTGCATGTTCTCTCTGTGTTTGCATGGGTTTCCTCCAGTTTCCCCCACAGTCCAGGGACGTGCATATAAGGGAACTGGATTAACTAAATTGTAGTGTATGAGTGCTGTGTGTGAATGCTAGAGTGTATGGGTGTTTCCCAGTACTAAGTTGTGGCTGGAAGGACATCCGCTGCGTAAAATGTGCTGGTAGAATTGTTGGTTCATTCTGCCTTGGCTACCCCGGATAAATAAGAAACTAAGTCGGAAGAAAATGAATGAATAATGTATGCAGATGTAGGAATTTAAATAAATTAGTGAATTAGTGAAAAGAATATACAGTTGAGACCAAATATTTAGGCCCAATCCCAATTCTACCCCCTAGCCCTTCCCCTTCCCCCACCCCTCGTTTTGCGCGTTCACGTCAAGGGCTAGTGGTGTCCCAATTCTCTTTAGCTTGAAGGCGTAGGGCTAAGGGCAAGGGTATACACCCCTTCGAACGAAGATTTTTCAGGTTTTTCAGATTTGTCATTATTATAAATTTTTACGACAAACAAACATATGTTTTAATATATTCTTAACCGCGTTCATGTTTTACCGCCATGCTTTAAAAAAAACGCAAAAAATTAAAAATTGCTACATTTCGCAATCTATAATTCCTAATAATGACTCCTGTACAGCAGTTCCACAACATTCTGACACTCGAACACCCTGTCAGAGCAGTCAAGTGGCTGAAAATTAGCTTTTTACAGTGTCTGGGATAATGTTAATGTTGTTTCCGTGTGTTTACATAGATGAATACGGCCACTGTGTAAATACACAGTACAGTTATGATCTTATTGCCACATTAGATCGTTATGTTAACATAACATATGCCTTCAGTGATTTCCTGAAGATAAACACCAAACAATAACACAACTGGAATAACTACAGCAGTCGCGATCGTCTGATCTCATATGAGGCAAGAGATCACAATGACATATGATGTTGTGTGCAGTAGTGCTGTCCCAATTCTTAGGGGTAAGTTTTGAAGCCCTTCCCCTTAACACTCGGTTGTAAGAGCTAAAGGGAAAGGGTAGGGGTACAAAAATAGAATTGAGATTGGGCCTTATTATCCCTCCTCTGAAATTTTTTCATATATTTCTCCAGTGCTGTTTAATGGAGATATCTAAGACTAGTTACTAATTATACTACTTATTTTGTAAGATGCTAGTATTTAGCTGCAATTTAAAGGCTTAAAAGGCAAATTTTATGATGTTTATTTTGCTAGCACACATTGTTAGTCTTAAAGTGAACAATTAATCTGTGCAAGTTTATCCAGTGAAAAATCCCTGTATGTTTTGGTAATCTTTAATCAAAATCTGACCCTCTGCTGTCGCTCTGGAATGGCAGGCCATCCAGAAAATGGAAATAAATCCCGAAAAGGGGCGGGATTAAACAGGATGATTAGACATTAAAAAAAGCGAGCGATTGCTCCATGTTTTAAATTTCTGTTCAGAGAGGTCATGTTTTGATCCTGGATTGTTTCTGGTCAAGTGATGCGATTTCGCAGGTCAGAGTTTACCAAGCTTGAACTTTGCAGCTCAGCAAAATGCGAAACCTGACGCATGAACCTGCGTTTCCGGTCTGACGCATTCACATGCGTATGAATGGAAGTCTATAGGGAGAAAAGTCCAGTGTGACCACAGCTTTAGTGTGCTGTGAGTGAAAGATGAGAGGAGGAGCTAAAAAATAAAACCCAGCCCCCTACAAAAAATTTAGTTTCAGTTATAAATGCATCATCATACAAAAAAAAAAAACCCAACAACTTCCAGTTCACACAGACTTTAACTAGATTAACTTTCTTCATTTACTCTTTAAAAATAAAAGAAAAATATATTTTTTAATCCAGTCAAACTAACACAAATAAGACTTTCTCCAGAAGAAAAAGTATAACAGGACACACTGTCAAACAAATCCTTGCTCTGTTAAAAATCACTTGGGAGATATTTAAAACAGAATAAACAGAATTCAAATTTCACAGGAGGATTTTGTCTTTAACTGTATATAGCAAAATATTTGCTCATTTATGTTGTTTCTTTCTTTCTTTCATTGCATTTCAGGTCTACAGCGGTTTTGTGAGGACATTGAGATGATGATTGGTTTCCAGCCAAACAAGTTTTGGAGAGTCTGCTGGGCCTTTGTCACTCCAACCATTCTCACAGTATGTCTAAATTAATAAAAAAATCTAGTAAAATATTATTTACTGTCATCATGGCAAAGATAAAATAAATCAGTTATTAAAAATGAGTTATTAAAACTATTGTTTAGAAATGTGTTAAAAAAATCTTCTCCATTTAACAGAAATTGGGGAAAAATAAACATGGGGGCTAATAATTCTGACTGATATATATATACACACACATACATACATACATACATACAGTTAAAGTCAGAATATTTTGATAATATATTTAGTAGATTTTTTTTGCGGATCAGAACTACATTTCACAGGTTTTTGTCTGTACTGTGAATGGTTTAGGGCCTTCCATGGATAAATACAATAACTAAGTATTCTTGTTTGTTGAGCTGTTGTTATAAATCAAGACCAATTTCACGATTATCTCAGGAGTTGAAATTTAGGAAAATGGCACTCTGGCTTCAGTGATTATTTTTAAGCCTATATCTTAAAAAATAAAAGCACAAGATTGGAATTATAAAGGAATATGGATTATAAAGGACATTTATTTTGCCATTTAAACTGCATTAAGCTTCACCATTTAATCTGCTTTTTTCTTTTTAGTTTATTTTGGCACTTAGTCTGTACCAGTGGAAGGTGATGACATATGAGGATTACACCTATCCAAACTGGTCTATGGTACTCGGCTGGCTTATGGTCATCTGTTCTGTTATATGGATTCCCATTATGTTTGCTATTAAGATGCATCTTGCTCCTGGATCTTTAATTGAGGTAACTGATTTTTTTTTTCTATTCTAATGTTACTGTAAATCGCTTAGTCTTGATATTTTAAATTTTAAATTATCCCGACAGACGCTCACAGATGGCCCTATGCTGCCCAACGATCGACCGTTGACTTTGTGTGTCCTGGCTTTATGCACTATTCATGCCCTTTTTTCTCTTTCTCCGCAGCGTCTGAAGTTGGTGTGTTCTCCTCAACCCGACTGGGGTCCGTTCCTGATGAAACACCGTGGCGAACGCTACAAGAACATGATCGACCCGCTGGGCACGAACTCCCTCGGCCTCAAACTGCCCCCCAAAGATTTCCAGCTATCAGCCCAATATCAATAATCCTCCTCCTTCCCTGTGAGTGTGAAATATCTCGAGACCTCTGAGGGTGAGACCAGCACTCACACCAAACTCTTGCCATTCAACCTCCCCTTCTGTCCATAGCGCTCTCTTTCAGCCATATTCCCCCTCTTCCGGCTCCTTCTGAGGGGTTTTTCAGGTGGAAAGCACAGAAACTCCTATAATTAGGTTATTTTTTTGGTTTTCTGAATAATTGTAGTCAGTTTGAGAGTGGAGGTCTTTCATGCACATTTGATCCCAGCTGAATCCTTTCTCAGAGGCAATATAATGATGCAGTTGCAACTGTTACGGCAATATTTGACTGACTGTGCATCATGCAGTGGTTGTTTTTTTATTTATTTTTCATTCTGAAGTGACTGCTAATGTAAAAAAATAGAGAGAGAACAAAAATGATGAGAATAATATTTATATTTATGGACTATTTGCTTGTCATCTCCTAAATACAGCAACATAATTGAAATAAGCTGCTGAGTAGTGCACAGTGAATTTAAACTCTTTTCTGGTATCGCTCTCTACTCGTGTCCACTTGTAGCCGTACCTTGTGCCTCAGACTTCCTCTGATTATAAAATACTGCATAGTATAGTGCTAATTAAACCAATCATACTACATTATGGAGGGAAGTGAGCGCATTTCAGTCTCTGTGAATTATACTACTCTTTCTTACTAAAAATATCTCTACATATTTCTATATGTAGAGATATATATCTCTATCCGAATTATCTTTACAGTGTTATAGAAGCCAAACTCATAGCGTAGGTTTCCAGTAGTGAACAGTAGATCCATCCCTTTCTTCAGAGAAAACTTAGCCATGCAAAACTGTAATAATACCTTTCAGTGTTGTTTAGAGTAGCTCTCAATGGCTAACTAGCAGTTATGTATGTATACTAATATTTAGAGTATGCTTTCGAGTACGTGTCGTGATCTGTTGTGAATCCTCCTGTTCTTATGCAGTACACAGTTCTAGTGGAACAAACAAAAGACGAGGAAAAACTAAGGAGTGTGGTGTTTGTGTGATAATTCTGTTTAAAAGAAAATTATATTTTAGATCTAGGTGATGATATTTTTAACAGTTGCTTGCAGAGGATATGTAGATTAGGATAAAAAAGCTAATGTTTTTCATCTGAAATCATGTGCTTTGGGACCACACTCCTTTTTTTTTTTTGGTTATGGACGTCATTCATCTCTGTTTGTCTGTTTGTCTTCATGAAACAGGGTCTCAGGTATTACTCCGTTCCATCAAATGTATCGTATGTTGGATAACAGCTTGTGGAAGCTTCATTTTTCTTTGTGGTGTAATTCCTATATAACCGATACGTAAAAGTGCATATTGTTCAGAATATAAGGCCATATATTGAGAAACTGAATCCTTACATATATTATTAGTGTCCTGGTGTCAGATATTGGACTGTAAATATGGTTACAGATATAAAGTTATTGCTTTGGGCAACAAGCGAGTATAAAAAGCACTTTGAGTAAACATCACGCAAAAATAGGGGGTTGCTCTTTAAAAAGAAAAACCCACAGTGGTTTAAAAAAGCCTAAACTAAAAAGCAAGTAGCATTTTTTTATTTGAATTTTTGGTTGGTTGGTTAAAATGTATATCTGAATGATAACTACTGTGAATATAGTTTAGATAGTATTACAAATTAAGAAAGCCACACTGCCCACGCAATAACCAGAATAATAACTTTGCCTGGGAGTGATGTGTTTCAAAAGCCATGTAATATGCAGATACTACACTAATCACCTTGAATATTCAGCATTTATAAAACAGAACAAAGGTGTTCCTCAGTATATTAGTGCCGCAAAAGAGATGCTTTTTCTGATACATGTTTAATCTCTGTGTAGTATACGTTTGTGTGTGTGTGTGTGTGTGTGTGTGTGTGTGTGTGAATGTGTGGAAATATATGCAGCGTTTCATGTTACAGTATATATATATATATATTTATAATAATCCAACCATCCAGACATGATCAAATGCAGCCTGGTAGTCAGTTTGAGATCCATATTGGACTTGGTTTGTATGCACTGAAATTGCTATTCAGAATTTATATACAGTATTTTCCAGAATATAAATTGCAATATTATAATCTGAATTGTGTGTTATGTCTTATCACATCGGTGTTAACTATAACAATAAAAGAATAGTTATACAAATTTTTATTAATTTTTAATAAATAAAAAATATATGTCCACAATACAGCTGTAATGACAGGAACACTTCTAGAATTACCTTTAAACAATTTTTCACCTCATGAGCACAAAAAACATGAACAGCCAATTCGAATCCATTCTCTTTTGAAAGCATAAACTTCAAAGAGAAGTGAACTCTAACACACTGAAGTTTGTCATTCAGGTCTTTATAACCATTTGTGACAATTTTTCTGGAAAATACAGTTCTTATTTTTTTTTAAAGTTACACTCTTAAAAATAAAGCTTCTTTACTGACATTATGGGCTCCAAACTTATAAAAAAAGGTACCATGAAGAACCAAACAGGGGTTTTCCCCAGAGATGCCATCGTAGAACCTTTTTTGGTTTCCCAAAGAAACTTTTAGTAAAAAAGTTCAAAGTTCAAAGGTCAGTATTTCCGCAGTGTTCTGAATATTTCATAATCTAAAGAATCTTTTTCCTCTGTAAAGATGTTTTTGTGAAATGAAACTATCAATGCCAGTAAAAAAAAAAAAAACTTTTAAAGGGCACCTATGGTGAAAATCATCTTTTTTAAGCTGTTTAGACAGAACTGTGTGCATAAATAGTGTGTCTACAGTCATATTGGATTGACAGAAACACATTAGGTCTCTTTTTTTTTAAAATTCCTAATATTTAAATAGGATCCAAATCTCATTTTTGAGGCCCACCGCAACGTGATGTAGGAGTGCGGTTTCCCAGCCCGAACTGATTGACAGCCACGTATTAACATGTCTCTGTAGTAACACATAAAATCATATTAACAAGACAGGACATGCGCAAAGCAACTGAGATTAACAGATCTGTTTAACTGGCTGTGATCATCAATCATCATCAAATGTGATCAAGAATGAGTTTTACAAGTTTGAAATGTTTTAGTGCATGTTTGTAATGAATTACAGCGATTTTACCATCTTTATCATCCAAGCCGCATGTCAGTACAATTATAAATGAAGACACTTCAATCCCGGATTGTAGACGGTAAATCAGGTTTATTTTGCACATTAACATAATGGCAGAAAGGCTTGAATTAACTCCACAACAAATAATCATTGGGAAAGCTCTTACTTTAGTATTTCTCATAAACGTTACGTGAGATCTGCTTCCTTCATGTTTGTCACTGTGCTGTTAATCTGACACAGCCGGAGATTGAGGCACACTCTGACAGGCATATGGGAACGGTGGTTGGGGAAAAACTAGCATTAAAGGCACAGGCAACAAAAACAGCTACATTGTGTTCAGAACAGTAAATTCCAACCTTCTGAACGATATAATAAATAATCTGATGGGCATTTTGAGCTGAAACTTTACAGACACATTCTGGAGACAGAAAAGGCTAATCTTAAATCTTGAAAAAGGGGTAAAATAGGAGCCCTTTAAATAAAAAAAAAAAAAAGCATTAAGAACTTTTAACATCAACGTTTTTTTCCCCACAAAATGTTCAGTATACGTAGCAAAAAAAACTGAACTGGATTTTAAAAATAGCTGTTTGGAGAAACATTTGCTGAAATAACTTCCTATTTGGGAACTTTTATTTTAAGAGTGTATCATGCGTAGCACAACAACAACAAAATATATAAAGCACATTTTAATATCTGAACTGTAAACAGCTGCTGTGATCATCATTATTGTAATATTTAAGGTTCTGGATGGAGTTTCTGTTAGTCCTTGTGTTGCTGTATGTCTGTCCGAGAGCTATAGTTACACTCCCTTTACGTAACAAATATTCTATGGGTAAAAGAAAAATAATAATACGTACCAGTCTTGCATGTGCTGTTTGTGTTGCTGTGGATTATTTGTCCATGTTTGCTTCCCCTTTACGCTCCTTTTCCCGAATGTGAGTTTACCACCTCTTCCTACCTACAGGGCGACACTGGGCAGTAGGCAACCAAAGAAGGAGAACTTCTTAAAGGGTTCTGAAAAAAAAGAAAACATATATTCTAAAAGAAGATATACGACATATATGAAAAAAAAAAAATATATATATACAAAAAGCCTATATATAAAAGAAAATGAACTATATTATTCTGTGTATTTAGGAGACTGAGATACTGCCACTCATCCTTCATCTAGTGGTCATTATTGATGTGTGCCAATATGTTATATGACATCTTCAGGTAACCTTTGGCCTTAAAGATGTCCTCTGGTAATAAACTATTATGTGTATTTCAGAATAACGATACAGAGTAGCTTCCAATCAGTCATTATGTGGTCAGTCTATATTGTAATGTATGTCGTGTCATTTGGCACTTTACTGTGGACCTATCGGAGCATAGGTAAAATTTCTTATTACTTGGGTAATGTCATATATTTCTGTGTTTTACATGAGGGAAATCTGCCTATGGATACAGATGCGTACCTCCAACTGATCATGGCATCCTTTGAGTTCGATTGTAGAGTATAAATATGACAAATATCTAGATTTTGAATCCTATGCCGGACAACAATGAAAAAAAGAGTGTAAAACATATATTAAAAGAGGAAAATAAACATATGAAAAGGCATAATTTATTTTAAATGTCATTTATCCTTGAGGCCCTACCTCAGATTTTGTATTTATGTATAGAAATGCAATTTGAATCATAGTATCTTTGCCAATAATACAATAAAAGACCATATTTATCATAAAATGTATAACCTCTTAATCAATAAATAAATGTTAATGTTTTCAACTTCAGTTGTGTTTTTATATGTCTGAGATGGTTGAGTAATATTTTGTTCACAGATGTGCATGCTTACATATTTACACATGCTTAACATTGAGGGATTTAAAAAAAATACGTATAAAAAGAGTTCCCACTAGGACTGGGTGATGTCGACCAATTTGGCATTGTACAATGGCATCGTCGTCGTAGGCGGCGGTGAATTAATTTTTTATGAATAATCAATTCATTCATAATGACTACCTGACCCGCATGGTCTTTGTTTTACCCATAACCAAATCATAAATAAATAAAGATAAGTTACACACAAATTACCACCTGTCAATCACTTTTTCCGCAGGACTCGGGCATAAATAGGCAGAGTGATCTGTGTCGTTATAATGGCGTCGACAAACTTGGTTGGTAAAAATGGTGCACAACCAACAGGACCCAACTAACAGTATCTGAAGTTTTCGCTAAAATTACTAAGTACAAATTTGAAAGCGAAAGATTGAAGCAGTGTACTGACGCTGTGACACGTTACATGATAGATCATTAGATAGAGACAAGATTAATTAAATATCACCTTTAACAACTATAGTGAAACGCGATTCAGAGGTACAACCATGTAAAACTGTCTGACATGCACTGCTCTCTTGGGTTTTATGCTCAAAGCACCCGCTGACTGCTGGAGCTCAGATGCGCGCATACACTGCAGCGCATGACAGAGTGTGTGTGGTCAGGTGATGTGCACCTGTCCACTGTTTTCAGTGGTAAAGTGTGGAAGGAGGGCTTTTCAGAAATGGTACGTGAAACGCCAGTGTGGACGTGGATCGTTTTCGTTCTAAAATGCCATTTTAAACCTAAGATGTATTAGTGGAAACAGGGCCATGTGTATTTTTTGCGAGCAGGTTGCTGCTGCGATGGGGCGGGCTTAGTATGACGATGCCTGCTCAGCATTGTGATGTCTATCGGCCATTGGTGATGGACGATGGTATCATCTATCGACCCAACGCTAGTTCCCACATTAAATAAGAAAATGCTTTGAAATAAGAGAATTGATCAAATGCTGTCTACAAAAGACTTTTTCCTCAGTAATTGCTAATAAATTTAACAAAAAATTACAAATAGTAACATTAACATTTTTATCAGAAAGTGGAAAAATATTTTCTTGTAAAACACTACAAAAACACTATGTCCTTACAACACGCAATGCCAGGATACACAATAAAACGTTTTTTTCAACATGTTAAAAGGAGTTTTTATCAAAAAGTTTTTGATCATCTGCGATGCGTAAAAATTTCTGTTTAAGAAATGGTTTCTATTTTTACAATGTGGTGGCAGAACAACAGCATATGCTGTTATGACAATTAGCACCTCAGGTACAGAGTATATGCTTATTCAGTGTTAAATGTTTAAATACCATTTTATGTGACATTTATGGCCATAATATTGAAAGCAGCAGCAGATAGTTAATCTCAGATCTTGAAAATAAAATAAAACCAGACAAGTGACACCAAGTGACAAACTGCAAATTTTAGATTTTTATATCAGGTTTATATCTTGATAAAATTTTTTAAACAGTTTTACACACACTAGTTATATAGATATCCTTAAAACTAACACGCTGATACTTATATTTTTAATTAATTGGCCTTTTAACACTGGATGAAGCAAAAAAACAAACAAAAGCAAAACAAACCAAAATCGCTGCTATTTTTATTCATTCATTAATTTTATTTTTTGCTTAGTTCCTTTATTAATCAGGGGTCACCTATAGCACGAAACCCACACGAACACAGGGAGAACATGCAAACTCCACACAGAAATGCCAACTGACCCAGCTGAGGCTCGAACCAGCGACCCTCTTGCGTTATAATGTTGTTATAATGGCGTCGACAAACTTGGTTGGTAAAAAAGGTGCACTGCCAACTGACCCAGCTGAGGCTGGAACCAGCGACCCTCTTGCTGTAAGGCGACAGCGCTACCCATTGTGCCGCCCGGCTGTTATTTTAATACAACCAAATAAGCTTCCTAATGAAAAGAGGAATACATGGCCTTACTGAGCTGATGCTTTAAACCTTTTTTATATTGACCTTTTTTATGTACACTTATATATAATTTATATACAATTACAATTATCTGTGATTGGAACCTTATTGGCTCAAGACTCTAATTCACTTTGGTTATTAACTGTAAAAAAAACAGCTCGTTATGCTGCAATCTTATATTTTCTTATTATATTTATGTATTGTCATAAACAGTGAACACAATTGTTTGTTGAGCAATTAGTTGGATCTTTACTGCTGTTTGTTATCCCTAGTCATTCCCCCATAGGCAATTGAAACAGAAGTTCTAAAACAATCACAGAAAAGAGCTTACTTGCACATTGCAGAATAACAAGGTCAATAGGCTAATTTTTTGGTACATATAGGCATTAAAAACTACCAGCATCAGCTCACATGAATTTACATCCATGCATACTGTACATCATCATGTGTCAAGAAGCTTGTGTTTTAGACTGTTGTGACTGCTTGCAGAGGCTGTGGATTAGAGGTAATAATGGTGTAAATAATGTTTAGTTGCTTGCACAGACTGAACTATTTGCTTCATAAAACATCAGTGTATCATAATGTATGTTTTAATCTCAAATTAGCAGTTGACAGGCATTTTATGAATCACCAAGGACCACAGTTTCAGCTAAAATCATCTTTAATGTTCTACTGAGGAAAAAAAAGTCAAGTCTTGGACGGCCTGTGGGTGAGTACATTTACATAAAAATCCCATAGAACAATTGGAGGTCTAGTATTTTTTTGCTTTACTTGCTTTCAGTGCATTCTGCTCTCTAATGCTGAATGAAGTTAGATGGTACACAGATTAAATACACAGATGTTATTTTTCCCCATTTTGGTTAACTTAATGAGTCACCTTCACTTTTGAGTGAAATGTTTGCAGTATCCTGTTGTTTTTCCTATACTTATATAATAGAAAATTAAAGGATGGCTCTAATGATTAGTGATTGTAATATTAGGGGAACATTTATTTTTATCCACTTTTTGAAATAAACAGATGAGCAGTACTTTATAAAATTATTATTCCTCTCATGTTTAGATCACATTAAGAGATAGAAACCAAATAACTTTCAGTTGCATAAATTATTCTCTGATGAAAAATCCTCAGGTGAGTATGGTATATTTATTCAACAGTAATGAAAAGTAAAAACATTTTTGTTCAAATCTCAGTTGCAGGGCAAAATTCGATATTTATTTGAGATGATTCAGATTTTTCTTTGATTAATTCATGATGATTCTTTGATTCATTATGATTATCTGATTCTCAGCATGTTTCTTGCTCTAGCCCAAACATCTGCATAAAACATCAAATGAAGGGAGGTGTTAAAAGCATGTCTTAAAATAGTGTTTGTGGTTATGATGCAGAGCAAAGTGAGAAAGATCATTTCTGTAGATGGAAATCTTATGTGTGCACAGAGGGGAAAAAATGTCATGACATGTTGCATCAAAAATAAAACTATTGGACTGCAGTGAAGTTCATTATTATAATTATTGTTCATTATTATTGGTATATAATAGCTTCCTAGGGCATCACGGTGGCGCAGTGGGTAGTATGATTGCCTCACAGCAAGGTCACTGGTTCGAGCCTCGGCTGGGTCAGTTAGCATTTCTGTGTAGAGTTTGCATGTATGGGTGGATTTCCTCCGGATGCTCTGGTAGGGCTGGACAATAATTTGATTTCAATATATATCGCGATAGATTTTTTTTAATAATGGTGATATAATTTTGGAACCCATTTCCAGTATTTTGATATAAATTTGTATATATACTGTATATTTTATTATATACATAAGATCTTATACATGTATCACTTGTCACTGAATGATTTTCAGTGCTCAGCCGTCAGAAAGAGCGTGATGTCACCTGCGTGATGACGTACATCACAGACACGCTGCCAGCGCTCAGCAGCGCACAGTCTTTTACAGTCTATAGCAGCACAGCAGTTAGTTAAACTCCGTGACCGTCTGCACTGTCTGACCGTCTGACTTTAACTGCAGTTCGGAAGTTTCACTTTAACTCACGAACATTTCATTCGTGCGGCGTGACAAACTAGGGTATTAGATGCAAATAATGGACTGGTGAGAGTGTTAAGGAACTTAATAACGCACGCCAAATGAGAAGAAAAAAAAAAAACTTCCGCAGTGTGTGTCTGTGTGTGTGTGCGTGCGTGTGTGTGTGTGTGTGTGTGTGCAGTCCTTTACTGACAGCCGCCTATGTGGATCTTGTCGGAAAATGTGGCGAAAAGTCCTACATGACGTTAATAGTTTGTCAGTAATGCAACTAATATCAGCATACTCCACGTCTTAATTCCATTTCTGTTTAGTTCAGTTATAACTTTAGTCGCATTAAGGTAATCAAAAATCGCTGTTTACTTGGTAGACTCTTAATCGGAGTATTGTTTTAATCATATTAAAATCGTATTAAAGTATTGTTGCCCATGTAAACATACTCAGTGCTTGACACCGTCAGGGCTCTGTGAACTTGCCTTTGCGAAGCAGCATTTTCTGTATGTACGTACATCAAAAGCAAGTATGAAATCACTGTTTGGAGCTTATGCAGGCCTACAGTTCAACATTGGTGTTTAACTGAATAAACAGTTAGTAAACACAAGTACATCTTATTGAACATTATTTATTTTCATTACCAATTATCAGAGTAGAACAGTTCCTCAAGCAGTTTGTTATGCATTTTGGAAACAGGAGATGAGCCCCTGGTCTAATGCGCCACCTGGCTTGAGAAACCCGTTCTCAAAGACTTATTATTTGGGTAGCACACATATTCTGAATGCCATCAGCAGAATTCAAATGAGCCATTTTAATCTAGATTAATTTCGAGATTAATCTAGATAAAAAAAATGTATCTATGCCCAATCTATATATATATAAGCTATATATTATATAAGCTAAGTCTGAGAGTTTTATTTATTTGATAGTTTATTTCACATTTCCTGTTTGTAAAGGCTAAATACAAATAAAAAGTGAACATTACTTTTATTTTTTGTACTGTTTTTAAAAAAAAAAAATTATGAGCCTGGAGGTATTATAGACTTTACAGATTCAGGTGTAGTCTTTTGTAGGTACAGACATCCATTGTGTGCGTTCTTGGCAGTTTTTTCTTGTCTTTTTAATATTGTCCATATCGATATCGAAATTATATCGTATCGACTGAAATTAAGAAATATATTGTGATATAAATTTTTGCCATATCGTCCAGCCCTACTGGTTTCCCCCACAAGTCTAAAGACAAGCGCAGTAGGTGAATTGGGTAAGCTTGAATGTGTGTGAATGAGTATGTATGGATGTTTCCCAGTGACGGGTTGCAGCTGCGTAAAACATATGCTGGATAAGTTGGTGGTTCATTCCGCTGTGGTGACCCCAGATTAATAAAGGGACTAAGCCAAAAAGAAAATGAATGAATGAATAGCTTCCGAGTACAATCTTCAAAATAAAGTTCCAAAAAAGGTGTTTTTCCAGAATAACTTTGTTTTCCCAAAAATGTCTTATTATGAATACTTTAGTGATCTAATGAATGCTTCTCTGCTACACAATTGTAAAGCAAGTACATTTTAATTTAATTGCATTGATGGCTCTATGCTATTAAAGGTTATTAGAACGTTCTTTAAATCAGCAGTTTCTTTAAATAAGCAGATCAAACTGGCTCAGGGAACCCCAAAGGGTAGTTGAGCTGGTTCTTTGTTAATATTATATACTTTGAAGTGATTTGTTATTGTAAGATTAGTCATCTTTGTACAACAGTCTTTTTATTATATGACCAATGTTCAAAAAGAATGATCTTGATGGAGATAAAAATCAAGCTTTGTGGTAGAGGTTTTGTGCACATTACATGCAGCTTGACCTGTGTCACCACATTTTCCTCTTATGTGGTCTGAAGTGTCATTTATTGACTGGGTATTTACAACTTTATTGTAACTGTATAAAGGTCTTTTTTCCATACCTAGTCTATGATTTATAAGTTCCAGGAAGTTAAGGCTAATATTAGCTAATATTCGTATATTTTATTTCTCTCTCTCAAAAATATAAAACAGGATTAAGAATAAATATCAAACTGTTTTACTCACTTTTACGTGATCTGCGTACCTTAGTATAATATTTTGTTTAGTTTTTACAAAAAAAATCGACAGACTTTCATAACCGACCAAACAGAATAGACCAATTACCAACCTACGTCACACATTGCGTCACACGCGGGTCCCCGGTTGCAAAAAACCCCGGCTGCAATAGCGAAAATGTCGTGTTTTGCGATAGGATGCCAAATTCGAAGTCCAAAAATAGAAAACTTAACTTTTACCATACACCACACTGCTTTCATGCCGACTGCAGACGTCTTTGGCTAAAAGGGAGCTGAATGAAGTGACGCCCTTATTAGAAATGCTCGACTCTGCAGTTCTCATGTTCAGGTAAGTTCAGGCTATGCTAAATCACACATTACTCGTTTTTGATTGCAGCAATGCTTTCGGCAAAACAGTTACATATGGTTAATTAAACTGCGGACACTGAATGATAAGAATGAAACGTGAAAGTGTAAGTTATTAAAGTAAAGTTGGTTTTATATTTACACATTCATTCAGTGACAACGTGTGACACTCCCTATATTGTTTACCACGCCACTTTGAATATTGGGTCTGAAATAACCTGCAATTGTCACTTGAAAACAACATGAACACTGTTTATTTGACTGTGAACAATGTTGTACTTTGATGGTCATTGGCTGCTAATATGATTTTGCAAATAATACTTTTATGAAATTATATTATTAAGGAGAAAGTCTGAATGTGCGAATATAAAACCAACTTTATGTGTAAGTTCACATACCCTGGGCCTGCCTTACAGGTGTTAGGTCACTGTAGAATGCAGTTTTGCTGTTCATGATCACCCAGGCCTTGTATAACATTAGCTCTGTCTTTTTTTCCTTGTCTTTGGCTCGGCAGAACCTCGGTTTTTAGCTCTACATAGTTTTGAATCTGGTAATCAGGGAACATTATTTCTTGCACATGACCACACCGAACACAATTGTTGGCATCCAAACACTTGTAGGCCTTTAACTTCTCTCTTGTACAATCCCTTGGAGCTTCAATCAGATTGTATATTCGGGCTGGATGCTTGGTCATTTCGTCCTATCCAATATCCATTGTGAGGGTGCTATCGCAAATGGACCTGTCAGACGAACGCCGCTCACGTTAATTTTGCCGAATCACTGTGCTTATCACTGGGTGACAAGGTGTTATAATAAGCTGAAAGCATTATGTAAATAATATATATAATATGTAATCAATATAGCTTATTTCTAAGATAATAACAAACTCTGTACGACATCAGATGTCGTTCCCTCGCTGTAAATGATATCACTCCCGGTTTTTTTCTGCCACCTCCCTGCGCGCGCATCCTGAATGTTTACAAACATGGTAACTGATATTCAAAATCATGCAAAAACGACTGTTGGTGACTCGTCAAAATATACAACCAATCATTGTTAGGATTAGATATTTAGACCAATCAGCGTTCAGTATCATGTAATGCTTCATCAAACCAATAGCAAACAACCGGTTACGAAATAATATTTAGCAGAAAAAATACTATTTAAAGAAGTAACCCGAAACAACTGAGAAAGGGCAGGACATTATACGTTTGTCAAGGAAGAAACAATATGGAGTTCACATTCGCAAATGTGAGTAGATGTTGGACCGAATGGGTCTCATACAAATTGTACAATGAGCATGTAGCCTAAATAAATGTTCAGAGCAAAGCAAACAGATTGACATATTTTTCTTA
>CAIGQZ010001108.1:1633108-1676378 GCA_903798205.1 Danio tinwini
TTCTATACTTATGCTTTTAATTTACCACAAGTTTGCTGAAATTACGGGTAAAAAAAATGTAAAAGTTTTCACCCAAGGGAAGTTTTCCTTCCCTTGTTTTAAACCTTTGTCAGTTTTTTTCTTCTGTTGAACTCAAAGATATTTTGAGGAAAGCTGGAAATTTAATGTAATGTTAATTTAAATTTAATAATTGACTTCCAAAGTATGTATTTTTATGGATGTCAAAGGTTAAAAGTTTTAAGCTTTTCTCTGAAATCTATATATATACGTATATGAATGTATTGAATGTAGTTTTTTTGGATAAACTATGCTTTAAATACATATCAATGCATACTTTTGAAAGTATTCCCATGCACCAAATACATTTTTTTTACTGACTGTGAAAGGCATTCATTATTAAAATTAGTAGATATAGATATTAGTAGAAAAAATATAAATTGGGGGGAAACTACTTTAGTGTGGAAACTAACAAAAACACAGATCTCATTTCTATTTAGCAAAACATTAATCATAGACTTTAAAATAATTTAATTTGTGGCATTTACCTTGTCATCGTGCTGTTGTGTTTGACCTTCAGTAACTGCCACAAAACAAAGACAATCAGTTGTTTTAAGATAATAAGGAAGTAAAAATGTGTAAAATGTGTTTGTTTGTTTTCATTTACAAATTTGTTTAACTACATGTAAAAAAATCACCTTTTTTATGATTCTGCTGTTTTTGTACCCTCATAATCCCCCATATGAGAGGAAGAACACAAATGAAAATGATTATGCCACCAAACAGAAGAGTCAGCTTGAAAAAGATGTCTCTAGAACATTCCTCAGTAGTTACTTGGCATTCATCATGATCTGTAAAAATATTAAAATTTAAAAATACTTTTTTAGATTTTAACAATACTAAATGCTTTAAATGTGATGATTGTAATTATTTTTGCCCCATAATTTGATTATATGAACATTCCTATTATTATACCAGCAGTTTCAACTCAATATAAACATTTGAATAACATATATACCCTTTTTTGAGATTCTTATGTCATATTTCTCTGATCTGAAAACCGTTGTGGCAGTTTTAATTGTAGTTGAACTGTGTTTTTCGTTGTGTGCTACAAATGGCAAAGTGAGAAAAAAGAGCAATAAATATTATATGAAAAATATTACTGTTAAATGGGAGAGATTTAAAACAGTTACCTTTGACATCAAGGCTTGTTCCATTGCCAAATTTCAAGGGATATCCCATAAATCCACAAAAGTAGAAGCCAGAATCAGATGTTGTCACATGTATAATTGTTAGCATAGTGCTTTTGATGGATTGATTCATGAACAGATGATCCTTTGTATAATCATTAAAATAATTTGGTTCTACCTTCTGTAGACTTTCAGTGAATAACATCTGAACAATAGTAATAGGCACAGCACCGTCTGTTTGCTTAAACCAGTATAAGTTTCCAGAAACATGGATATTGTGTGAGCACCACATACTGACAGTTTCTCCTGGCTGAGCTTGTATATTTGCTGTTGAAACCATAACTTTGAGAAAACCTGAAAGCCAATAAAAAAGAAAAATAAATCATAGCACACAAACACACAAAAAAATACATTAAATGTTTCTTTCCATTTTAATAACTCTCCATATATGTTATTACATCTCTCTTGCATTGTAATTTGTAGTAGATAATAATTCTTACCCATGCCAAAGAGCAATAAAGCTGCAGCTGAAATATGTAACATTCTGTGTCAAAGCAGAGCTAAAGAGGAAATTAAGTAGGCGATATCAGTGAGTTTTTATATAAGGGGGAGGAGGAGTGGCTTTTTACAGGAAAACTATAGTAGACCTACCAGAGAAAAGGCCAATGATCACCACAACTGAAAAGTATATATAAAAAAACTAAATATGAACGTACCCATGAAGATTTAGATGCTTAAGCCTAGTTCAGACTACAGGATTTTAAACATCGGCAGATCGCTGTGCAGTTCACACTACATGACTTGATTTTGTGTCTTTTAATCACTGTGGTGTTCACACTATGCGACACTATGCGTAAATGATCCACCGGGGGGGGGTCAGACACTAAATGAGCTGACAACAACTTGTTCTCCAACAGTTCAGTCAAGCTACCAAACCACAGCCAATGAAATTTTGAGGGAGGAGTTGCCCGAAAAAGCAAAACATTATTGGCTGCTTGTGTGCTGATTACATCACTGACAGCGTTTCAAGCTTTCAAGGGAGCATTTAAAAACATCATCAGTCAGCTGATGCATCAGCGGATCAATCGCTCATCTGCAAAATTGGATAGATACACAGAGAGTTTTAAATTTTTGTAATTTTATAACTCTTTGAAATAAAACTAACATATCTATAACATTCTGACGTTTTCTAAATATCTGTGTATGTCTTTCTAACATTGTTATTTTTTCAAATTACAAAACAGTAAAGAGCTGAGCATGTCTACCTTTAATTACCATATTGGTCAAAACGACTGCATGCATATCTGCTTCTTTTCACTGTGACTTTATATATGCATGTATTTTTTACCTAGCAACTTCCTGCTAAAATAAACAAAACTTTCTGATAGCAAAAACATAAATTTACTTCAGGTATATCTTTCAAAAAAGCATATTCTGTGCCGCGAAATAGCTCCTAAGTGAAAATGAAAGTGAGGCTCAGACCATATTTATAGGCTGTATTACCAAAAAATATTTTTTTTAGGGTAATGCTGTCATAAAATATGATGACAGACATTCAAAGCTTAATTTTAAAATTGCAATAGCAGTTTTGAATGTAAATATGATGTGAAAAAGGTCAGAATGACCATTATGGTAATTCTAAAAGTTACAGAATTCTAGTTCCACTGTTAATATAGCCTACTCTCGTGTCCGTGTTAACATAGAATGAAGCGAGTGCATCGATGCCCATTCTGGCCAATCACAGACGTTTCTGTTTAGCTCCTGAACACAGGGGCTGTGTCCGAAACCGCCTACTACTCAGTAGGTACTGCATTTGAATTTAAACATACTACTCGGCCGTTAGAAAAGTACGTTCTATACAGTATGAATGTAGTATGTCCGAATTCCATTCATACTTCTTACATCCGCCATTTTGTCATGGTCATGTGACCTACCTGCGTCAGTTGCGTTGATTCACTCTCATTCATGAATTCTCTCGCGGAGCATTATGGTATGGCGCAGCGTGCATGGGATGCGCACTTCAGAATCTTGCCGGAAGTAGTAAGTCATCCGGGTACTTCTCGCATACTGATTTTCGAATCCTATGAATTAGGACAAACTACTCGGCTTGCATACTGATTTTAGAGTACTGCAAAGTATGGAAGTATGTGGTTTCGGATGCAGCCAGGGCCATTCAGCTCATGCTGATATGCTCTCTCATTGGCTGCAGCTCATCACTACATCTGACCACATGTGGGGTCGAGTCAGCCGACTGCTCTGGAATATTTAGCCTTCTAAATATTGGATTTCCGTATGCGAGGTGTCGGCGATGCTTCAGCGAGCTTCTTTGAAGCATTGTTCAGTAGTTCACACATAAAGACTGCCGAGCGCCGTGCACCCGCAGATTTTTCCCCGATTACAGCCTGATCTGTTGGCGAGCTTGTTAACTTTCAAATCAGGCTCAAATCAGGCTTAAAATCCTGTAGTGTGAACTAGGCATTATTTGCATAGATAAATATGAATTTACTCTCATCTGTGTGCATTAGATAAGTCCAAATTAGGGATGCTCATTTCGGTTTATTTTACCAACCGACAGCTCGTTAACCGAATATTAACCGTTAATCGTTAACAGATAAATATTAAAATATTATATAATAAAAAAAAATTGAGGTTTCTATTTAGTGACACATTAAATATTTTAAAATACTGATTTATTTTAACATGCAAACAGCAGCATACAGAACATAACAGAACGTCTTCACGCACCTGCAGTGGTACAGCATAGAAAAAAAAAAAACTAAATAGTAATAACAAAATAAACTAGCCTGCCCTAGATATTTTTCACCTAAGTGACTGAATCCTTTTTAAGAACCAGCATTTGCTTATTTTTCCAATCATGTTTTTTTTCATCCGACATATAAAAATATCAGGCTATTAAATCGATCGCTCCACTGAAAATATGCATTTGATTAATGCTTCGTTGTTATTAAGTCACAAAACCCCTTTTAACATTATAATAGAAGTCATTAGTTTAAAGATTATGTCATAACGACTTATTTCCAACATCTCATTCGCAATCAGCATCAGCGCTGCTTTGTGTCAACTCATCTGTCAAACTGTGACTAGAAATATTCTTCTTTCATTTTGCTTCTATGACAAAATACGTCTGTAGGCATGTGTGGTTGCACATGTTACCATCCCGCAAGTTAACAAATATTTGTTGCACATCTGGGGCCGATCACAGCCAACGCGCTTTTCCGTGTGAGGTGTACGAGGTGTAACGCATCACACTGCCTTTTATGTTGACAAGAAAAAAAAACCTGGTGCTCTTTTTTTTGTCACTATAGGAAACGACTGAATCAGCTGGTCTATTGTGCGCGAGTGTTGCTGTCCATGTTGTTATAATTGTAATATACAGAATAACATTGTGATATCTATGATTTGTAAAGTAGTATGCCTACAGCTCTGGCTAACTTGAAACTGCGACCGCAAGTTTCTCCTCCATCATTAAAAAAATATCTGTCGTCCTGACAACACAAACACTGAAGGCACCTCAACAGAAACCCTGCTCTGCTTTCATTTGATTGAAGAATGAAAAAGACGCAACTGACATAACGCACTATTCCACTATAAATTTAGTTTTATTTCAACCGCGACCACACAGTGTGCAGGTGCGCAGGGCGCATAAGCAGCTCTCAAAACAGTTAATAAACCATAAAAAAATCCCCTTCTCAATGCAAAAAGCTCATTCGGTGATTGGCCCCTTATGCAGCCAAACTTTAAAAATATAGAAAATAATATTTTTTAATCATTTAACTGATACCATTAATCGGTTACAAACGCACCCTTTCGGTTAACGGTTAATCAGCTATTTTAAGCATCCCTAGTCGAAATGTAATTTGCAAGTCAAATGAAAGTTTACTTGTATTTGTATATGCATTTTTTTTTTTTGTATTCTAAATTTCACACTTGGGCGGCACGATGGCTCAGTGTTTAGCACTGTCACCAAACAGCAAGAAGGTCGCTGGTTCAAGTCTCAGCTGGGCCAGTTGGCATTTCTGTGTGGAATTTGCATGTTCTCCCTGTGTTTGCGTGCCTCCGGGTGCTCCGGTTTCCCATAGTCCAAAGACATGCGCTATAAGTAATTTGAATAAACTATTGGCTGTAGCATATAAGTGCGTGTGTGAATACTAGAGTGTATGGGTGTTTCCATATATTGGGTTGCAGCTGGAAGGGCATAAATCATATGCTGGAATAGTTGGCAGTTCATTCCGTTGTGGCGACCTTTAATAAATAAAAGACTAAGCTGAAGGAAAATGAATGAATGAATTACAATATTATTTTCAATACCAAAAAATGTGTCTTACAATGGTGGTTTAGACCACCCTTCAAAAGTTTTGGACTGTGTATTATGATGTTCTATGATTATGTGTTAAACACCTTATATTATTTCTACCCATCAGGACAAGTTTCTTTATTATTACTTCAGTTTTCAGTGTCACGAATATGACGTCTCTCCCAAACCAAGATATTCAAGCAACATCTTACAAAATATTCCTGAAATAACATGAGGAATATGAGGAGATAGTTGAGAAATATGAGGAGATAGTTGAGGTCCTCTGTGCATTTGGCCACATCTTAGGGAGCGTTTTGTAAGATGTTGCTTGAATGTCTTGATTTGGGAGGGACATTTTAAGCTTTCTGATTGAGATGATGTCTGATTGACTGCTACCTTTTTATGTAAAGGCCTTCTGCTGTGCATGTGATGTGGCTTATCTTTTGTTCTTCAGCAATTGAAGCTTCGTTGAGTCTGAGTCTGGTGTATTCTCCTTAATGAGCAAGTCATATTATTTAATTAATTTAAATGAAAATGTTAATTATTTCAATTTTTATTAGATTGCTTCAAGCTCAGAATGTATATGTTTTCTTATTTTTCATCAAACCCACTAACATCCAGCCATTGTTTTAATTACATCATATTCACAAATAATATATAAAGTCTAAATACATGGGGATATCTAAATGTTGTCATAAGTACATTTAGTCATTTAGCTTTTAATAAATTCGTCATAAAGAGGCACACCAAGTGCTACTGATGCAAAGTTTGCTTTTATAGTTAGAATTAGCTCTTATTGCTCATTTAGTGATAAGATGACTATATATTTTGGTGTCACAAATTTTGAACACACTTTTAATGTTTTTGATGCCAGCTGTTTAATTTGCAGAACATGTTTGTTACCATTATTAGCTAACAAACTGGTGCTCCCTATATGCAGTAACTAGAAAAACATCTCCCTTTTGTCTAAATCACCGACCACTTTGGGTACACCTTGCTGGACCCTCATTTGCCTTCAGATTCAGAATTGCCTTGTTTCTTAATGACATGAATTTAACAAGGTGCTAGAATTATCCCTCAAAGAAGCTATTTTTATAGTACCTGAACCACTCATCAACTGGGTCAGAAAAACACAAGTAGCAAAAGTGAGATGCCAAGCCAAACTTTCTAGCAGTTTCCAGTGGGCGTCCATTAAGGCTCAGCACTGTTACCACTTTTGTTCATCCTAGTAATGGACATCAACTCAAGGGACCTGCAGCAAAATGCACTCTGGAAAGTGCTTTATGCTGATGACATCATGCTCACTTGCGACCTGCAGCAACAAGTCCAGAAGTGGAGCGACCACCTCATCATCTTTAGACTCTTTGGAACTTTAAGGAAATTGTGTATTCGGAAACCGCTTTTACTCACAAATTAATTTAGATTAAAAAAATCTAAACTTGGAAAAAGTTGAGACCTTCTAGTATCTTGGCTCCAATCTGCAGGAAGATGGCAGGATCAGTGTGAGCAAGAGTGAATGCAGCTTGGATGAAATGGCAAGACATCACTGGTGTGCTGTGGGACAAATACCAAGTTGTCTTAAATCAAGCATCTTTAAAACACTCATCCTGCAATTTCGATTTTATGTAGCAGTGTGTTGGGAAGCAACAAAAACCTCTGTAATCCAGCTCCATCAATGGAAAGAGAATGCTCTGCTGGATGTTTGACTTATCACTTCTCGACCATATCACAAATGATTCCATACAATAGCAACTTAGTGTAGCGTAAATCACAGAGAAAATGACAGGACACCAACATCACTATTGTGAGCACATCCTCCAAGCAGCACCTGAAAGTGTTGTTAACCATCAGGACGACCAAAACAATTATGGCGAGACACCATTTACTCCAATAGGAAGACACATCATTTTCATCCTCTTCAATCTCTTCTGGAACCAAAGACAACTGTTTACATCAGACGGCCTTCATCCTAACAAACTTGGTGCAAAAGTGCTAAAGGACAATAACTGTTTCTCCCTTCATCTTCCATCGGCTGTGTGTGCCACTGAACTCAACCCAAATGGCACACACATACCTAGCAAATGCCCGGATGACCACAGGACTTTCCTGAGTGGACTTGTGGCTGACGCATCCCACAAGGACATCGATAACACCACGCAGACACAACAACCACTGTTAATGGACAAACTGCAGTCTGAGCCCTGCACACAGAGTTTTACACAGAGAGACTGTGAAGCACCAGAACAGCACCAACTCTCAGCACTCATGGATGATCTCCAGAAAAAACAGCCAGGTCAACATATCTCAACAGCCAGAAACCCCAGACCCACAGCCTCTGTCACCAGACACATTCTCACTGTCAACTTGCTCGCCTCTCGTGAATTTTTCAAAAAAGATGGAGGAACTGGTGTTTGCTGGAACTAAACTCTCACACTCCTTTGTTGCAAGGCCCCAGTTAGCAACCAAAAGTCAGCCAGCCTCACACCCATCTCTAAGCCCACCTCGTCCTACACCTAGGAAAGGCCTCAGGTCTTTGTGTCAGCGCCAAGTCTCAAACACCTCATCTTCAGCTGGTGAACTTAAAAGCTGCCAATGATGTGTCTCGGGTGCCTGATTAGATAACAGTGTCTTTATTAGATGTTTGCGGAACAAGCAGGAACCCAGTGTGCCTGCAGCTTTCTCTTCGCAGATATGTGTTGTATTACATGACAGAAAACTGAGGATTTCCTCAAGCCGTATAGCAAATCATTCAAATCTGGTGTCTTTTAATGTAAATCTGAGACTAGTGTAGGGAAAACAGCTAAAACTGTTAAGTTAACATTTTTAAACATCCAATCACTTAACAATAAGTCACTTTTAGTCAATGATTTTATCAACACAAATTGCCTGGATTTTATGCTTCTAAATGAAACTTGGCTAGATGACAGTTGTAGCGCAGCAGTTCTGAATGAAACAGCTCCTTTAAACTTTAATTTTTTGAGTGTTTTCAGAGCTAATAGGAGAGGTGGAGGCATCGCTGCCCTATTTAAAGATGTCTATGAGTGTAAACAAGTGTCATTTGGTGACTATTTGTCTTTTGAATATCTGAGTATAGCACTAAAGGGTGCTTCTTGCATTTTACTGATCATTATCTACAGACCTCCAAAATATTCTCCAACTTTTATTGATGATTTTACAGAGCTGTTATCAATAGTAACCTCTGAGTTTGACTATTTTACTATAGCTGGGGATTTTAATATTCACATTGATAATCCAGAAATCAACACTGTAAAAGAACTCAAGACTGTTTTTAACACTTTTGATCTGACTCAGCATGTTCAAGGACCCACACACAATCGTGGACACACTCTTGATCTACTTATGACTAAGGGTTTACACATTTCAGGATGTTGCACTATCTGATCATTTCTGTATTTTCTTTGATATATTGATCACTCCAGCCATTGAAGACAGATCTGTCTCTGTCAGAAAGAGATGCATAAATAAGAACACCAGTGAGCAGTTTATGAAGGCCATATCACTCGCACCAAGTATATCTGAAGACTGTTGATTCTCTCCTCGATTTGTTTAACTCTAAAGTTCAGAATGTCGTAGATGACATTGCTCCTGTTAAAGTCAGGAAGAGAACTGACAGACTGAAAGGACCTTGGTCAAGGTCAACATCGGTAAAGGTGCAAAAAAGCTGAGCATATGTGAAGAAAGACGAAACTAGTAGTCCATTATAATATCTATAAAGACAGCCTTAATGCTTTTAATGTGGAACTAAACTAAACTGAACTTACTTTTCAACTCTTATAAACGGCAACTTAAATAATGCGCATACACTCACTAATTTACAAAGAGACTGACAAACCCCCCCAGTAGAATTCTCAGTGAACTACTCTCTGAAAGCAAATGTAATGAGTTCGCTCATTTCTTTACTGATAAGATCAATAATATCAGAAAGACAATCATAAATTATGAAAACATCAACCTGCAGTCTTGACACACTGCCTACAGCATTCTTCAAAACTGTTTAATTGTTTAGAAATGGATCTCCTAAAAGTGATAAATGCTTCACTTCTCTCAGGGATTTTGTCAAACTCACTTAAAACTGCAGTTGTTAAATCCCTCTTGAAAAAGAGCAGCCTGGATAACAGACTATTGAGCAATTAAAGGCCGATCTCAAATCTCCCTTTCATTGGCAAAATCATTGAAAAAGTTGTTTTTAAACAGGTTAACACATTCTTAAACTTCAAGGGGTGTTTAGACAATTTTCAATCTGGTTTTAGAGCACATCACAGTACAGAGAGCACTCTTATAAAGATAATCAATGATATCCGCCTAAATACAGATTCAGTCAAACTAACAGTGCTGGTATTGCTCAATCTCAGTGCTGCATTTGACACTGTCGATTACAGCATACTACTGGATAGGCTGGAAAATCGGGTTGGGCTGTCTGGGACGGTCCTGAAATGGTTCAGATCTTATCTTGAAAGGAGAGGTTACTATGTCAGTATAGGTGACCATAGGTCGAGGTGGACACCCATAACATGTGGAGTCCGTACCTTGAATCCGTGAATGTGTACCTTGGCTCTAAAGGTCAAACAACAAAAAATAAGGTCAAAAACCTTGGTGTAACTCTGGAGTCAGATCTGAGTTTCAATAGTCATGTCAAAGCAGTTAGTAAATCAGCATACTATCATCTCAAAAACATTGCAAGAATCAGATGCTTTGTTTCCAGTGAAGACTTAGAGAAACTTGTTCATGCTTTCCTAAGCAGCAGGGTGGATTACTGTAACAGCCTCCTCACGGGCCATCCCAAAAAGACAGTCAGACAGTTGTAGCTCATCCAGAACGCTGCGGCCAGGATTCTGACCAGAAGTAGGAAATCAGAGCACATCACACCTGTCATCAGGTCTTTACACTGGCTCCCAGTTGTCTATAAATCACTAAATGGCCTAGGATCTCAATACATAACAGATATGCTCACTGAATACAAACCTAACAGATCACTCAGATCTCCAGGATCATATAAACTAGAAATTCCAAGAGTTCGGTCAAAGTAGGGTGAATCGGCCTTCAGCTACTACTCCCCTCCCCTCACTGCTGGAATCAGCTTTCAGAAAGGATCAGATGTGCTCCAACATTAGGCACATTCAAATCAAGACTGAACACACATCTGTTTAGCTGTGCCTTTACTAAATGAGCACTGTGCTACGTCCGACAGATTGCACTATTGTTCTTTTCATTATTCTTTTATAACCTGTTTTTAATCATTCTTATTATTAGCTTTTTTATTTTCTTATACTTGTCTTTTTATTCTTGCTTATGTAAAGCACTTTGAATTGCCACTGTGTATGAAATGTGCTATATAAATAAACTTGCCTTGCCTTTATGACAGGGTCACAAATAGGCTTTTTCTACAAATATACATTTTCACATTTCGCAAGAGGAGTGAAATCGGGTGTATAGGCTATGTTGTCAGTGCAGTAGCTTAAAGTAGTGCAGGTGAGTGAAGGGTGCCAGTTACTAATTTTAAAGACATTCATGTCTGAGAATGATGACGCATATTAAGCACTAATCTAGTGACTGTTGGGGTCATCTACATAAAACAAATTCATTGTTCATGTCTTCACATTATGAGCTCATTGTGGTCATAAAGGGATGAGCATGATCAGCAACAACTGATGTAGTGGTGATTAAATGATGCTCAGTGTGCCAAGAGAATTTCCCTCACACTAATACACCACCAGCAGACTGAACTGATGTATCAATTCTTTCATGTTGTTTAAACAACATTTTTATCCCATTCACAATGTCACAGCAGAAATTGATATTCAAGAAAACTTTCTTCCAGCCATAGTTCAATTTTAGTGAGCTCATGTCAATTGTATCTTCAGTTTGCTGTTCTCAGCTGACAGGATTTTCACCATTGTTCTCTTCTGCTGTTGTAGCTCATCTGCTTCAAAGTTTGAAGTGCAGTGCATCACAGAACTACACTGCCCTACAAAGGCAAAGTGCAGTTACTACATATTTGGTCAAAATTGAGTTAAACCCTAAGTAGACTTAGTGACATATGTCTTAACACTAGGGGTGATCCTGTTGATCCTTGATCCATTTGGCACACAACTCATGGTTTGGAACGCACGTGACCCGCGGATTAATAATTTGTTTTTTAACTTGTCGGTTAATCAAACATTAAAACCATTGCAGAGAGATCGCCTCCCGTGTCATTCAAATCGCATGCATCAAAGCATTTTGGCTTCCCTGTAAAATATAATGATGATGGGAAAAGTTGTGGTGGGACCTACCTAAATGCTTTCTTAGGCTATTAATTTAATGTGTTTTCTGTCACTGTTTGTTTAGCCTGCATTAATGCATTCAGTGTAAAGCTGCAGAATTAAACATTAAAATATTGTGATCTCAGTTTAAACCCGCGCAACATGAACGATACATGATAATGATTTGCATATGTTTATTAATCCTTCAAAGCGCTGCATTCAAATCTGCATTGAGAGAGATCCAGTTTTTACACTTTTTTCAGTGAGTTACAAACAATTAAATAACACATAAGTGCTGAGAGAACAGTTTATAGTTCAGATATAAACACTGATGTTTATGGTAAAGATTAAAATCACTGTTTAATGAAACATGACGCTGGTGAATTTTTGACTCTGGTAAAAGCAATTACATTGTGTAACCAACAGATGGTGACAAACAACCATCAAAATTATGTCACTGAATAGGTTTTCAGAAATAATACACCTACAGTATAATAAAACATGAAGTTTTATGTGTGAATTGTTGAAGCATTAATTGAAGTTAAATATGATCTGTTGTACAAGATGTTAGATTTCTATATTTAGCATTATCAGCAACAGTAGCAAAGATCATATTTCATATTTTTTATTTTTATTAACATTACAGGTTCTAAGTTCTCTTTGTTAAAAGCAATGTTTTTTTGCAGTAATATTTTTATATAAATGGAAAGCAAATGACATTTGTCTCCTCACTTTTTTGCTGTTCTGAAAAATGGTTCGATTCATAAAAAAAAAAACTTAGTGTGATCCAAACTGCAGATTTGTGATCCGTTACACCACTACTTAACACTGCATCCTTAATTTTTTTTATTACCATTTTGGAGAAAAATAGTGTCATAATTACAGTAACTAATACAAGCAGGTGTAAAAACTTAGACATTTTGTTCAATTTCAGTGTTTGCACAGTTACTGCACTTTAAGGACATGATCTCTTTTTGTACTGTTCTGAGCAAACTATAGAGATGATTGTGGATGAAAATACTCAGCAGTTTTAAAAAAATACGCCAACCGTCTGGAACCAGCAACAATGCCATATTTAAAGTGATTAGTGACTTAATGGTTAGAGAGTCAGAATTGTAAGTTTTGGTGTAAGGTTGTATTCCTAGAGTTGCAGATGGGAAGAATGTAAAAAAAACTGCTTACTTTTACTTCAGTACTCTTGACTGAAATGACCTTGAGCAAGGTCAATAACAACCAATCAGAATTAACTTCTGTCTGCTGCGCTTTCTGATCTAAAGCATCTGTATGTTAACATGCTGAAAAACCTATTTGCATTACATTTTGAACTACTACAAAAAAAAAAAAAATATATATATATATATAGTTATATGTATGCCATGTTTGTAGTTTGTTTACACTTTTTTTAGCCGCGTTTGTAGTTTTAATCGAATTTTGTAGTTATAATCAGGTGGTTCTGCACTTTAAAATTTTCATTGAAAATAGTTAACTTTAGCTTTGGATTACTCATTTCAAAAGATGTCAAAATATGTCTAAATTAGGCCAATATCTTTAAGCTGATAAATTTTGTAATTGTATAGAACTGCCTGTCTTGTGCATACATGGGTCGAAGTTGTTCAGACTTGTCCAGTGCACTATAATGGAGCTTTCCTCACTTTGTTTATTCTTTCAAAGAGCTTCCTTTCTTTCTGTGTTATTGCTGTGTGTTTATAACTCAGTAAATATCGATATTCCTTAACATAGATATGTTTGATAGAGTGTTATTGTGTATTTTAGTTTAAATCGCTTTAGGAAAAACATGTGTAAACATAATAGCAGCGATAGCACCTAATATGATTATTTGTTCTTATCTACACGTTGCTTGCCATGTGTTGTTGATGTAAGATTGTATTCAGTTTGATCTGCATATTTAATGATTATAATAAGCGCACATGATGGCTATCATCGTGCACACACACACTTATCAGCCTCCAAATCTTAAGAAGTTATTGGTTATCGCTATCGGCGCATCCCTATTATTTAGCTGTTGTTATCTGGGAAAAACATATCTTGGAATGTGGCACCTGCAGACCATGTTTTATATATAATGCACTATTATGTATACAGTGTATTACAAATTTTTCATTTTTAGAGGGCTGGTTGGTAATTCTGATGGCCAAATTCTAAACATCTGTTTGCAGCTTGATGCTTGTATGGAAAATTTTACTTACAGAGACCTATATGCATGCGTAATGGTGGTTGTTTATTCTATGTTACTTTTAGAAATAAAGGCTGACCGCAGCCTGAACACTGTGAATTGAATGTATTGTTTTTGTGCCGTAAGTCTGTAGGCCTATATCTGTTTGTGAAACCATTAGTCAAGGTGTGAAAAGATCTAGCTTGTGGTTTGCATTCTGTTGCATGCCTTAATGGTGCATTGAAATACAACATACAATGCTAAATATAAGGTATAGTACTCTATTTCCATCTAAATAATGCTGCTTATATAGACAAAGAAGACTGGTGATAAACATTTTATGCGTTTAAGGAATCAACAAAAAAAAAAATTTTTTGTGCCATTTAAAATTTAGAATGTGCCTTTTACACTAAGTCAGGCAAAGATCAGTGCAAAACATTAATGCTATATATTTGGTATATAATATTTTTCAAACAAACAGCAAGTTAAGAAAATGCAAGTGCAGCACACAACAAAATAATTGCTCTGAAAACCAACAGAAATTACATTAAAGAAAAAAAAACTGCATTTATTTTAGATTATACTGCATGAAAACACAAGCAGATAAATACATTTAAGCATGTACTATATACAAGTACATATTGTGAATATAACTCCACATTTATAGGTAATTTCACTTATTTGTTTGTATTTAATTGCCATCAACATGTGGTCTTGTTCAAAAGAGCAGGTCATGAAAACACAATGTAATACAAGCAATTTCTGTTGTCATTTGACATACAATTATTTTCAGAAATGGCATTTAATTTGTGACCAGAGAATCTGTTTGTAATGCGGCATGAATTCTCAGCCATATTTTTTATATATATTTTTTATTATTTAATTTAAACATGTTTTTTAATTAAGTTTCACTTTCAGATTCTCAGCTATTATTTTTAAGGTACTATCATCAGTGACTTATCACCTCACTGAAAAGCAAAGGGTATTTTGTGTGTGGTTACGGAAATTGTTGTGTCAAGCGTGTGGCAGTTGGTGTTTAGATGTGAGAGCTGAGCTGGGGTCAGTTTGGTGGGTGGAAAAAAGTAACTTATGTGCTGACAGATTTACACAGACATTTAACAATGTTTTTGTTTATTTTTTTTAAGATTGTCTGCCAACATTGTAAGGCTTGAAGCTTGAAGCTGCTGTTCTGAACCAATAATCGAAAACTGAAAGCAGTTGAAGGATGGTTTGTTTAAATCAATTATTTATCTGACTCCATTATTATTAATCTGACTCCTTTAAATGCCTTTGACACTGACACTGCCTTTGACTTTGACACTTTGGCATTGATAATCTCAATGCCTTAAAGCAGGCAAATTTGTTTATTAAGTTACATGTTTGAATATACAGAGAGTGGAATGAAACATACTGTATAGAGAAACTTACTGTAGCTGTAACATATGCACTGCTGTACAGCAAAGACAGTGAAAATGTCTTTGTTTGTGGATGAGGCTATGCAAAGATGTGCAGCAGAAACAGTCAAAGCCACTCTCCCCGATCAACGGTAACCTTTCCTCCTTTTTTTCCTGAGCAAAGCATTGTCAAACATGAGTAAAACCCAACCCCCAAAACCAGCTAAACGTCAAAGCAAACTTGAGGAGATAAAGTGAAGGAGAAGAACATTAACATACAGTATACTCCCCAGGCCATGACTAGACAATAAAAAATAGATTGTACATTGAAATACATCAATTTCTCATTTGGGTTTGGCACTACAACGTTGATTTATATGAAGGACGATCACGAGCAGATGAATTGTGTATGGTGAAAAGCACATGGTTACTGTAAGCAAATAGCAGAGATGTGTATACGCTTATTTTACGTGGCTGCCATTTTAAAAAATGAAAGTGAGGCTGGAGTGGGAAGAAACCCGGAAGTATAGGATCAGCACTGTAAACATTGCAACAACATGCTGTTGACTACAAACCTCCAGCTGTTGCCACGATTTCAAAGTGCAGATGTGGTGTAAACATCACTTTAATATCATTCAGTTAAGTTTCATTTAAACAATTAAAGCATATTAGACATCAAACAAAACTATAATCTCTTTAGGAGTAATACGCTTAAGTGTCCTCATAGGCTTCAGTTCATGCACCAGGTAAACATTGTGGGGACGCTTTCATGCTTCAGGCTACTGTATGTAACCCGTAAAACAATGTAGTCCTCTGTAGCACACCCCGTGTTGTCTGTAATAGTGTTGTCCTGGTACTGAATTAAAAAAGGTTAATTTCCTGCTAACATTTAAGCACCCTTGAGCACTTTCTTAAACACAGCTGATTTGGCATATTTACCAGTGCTCAATAGAAATGACTCATTGGCCGTGAAGGTCATCAGTTCACCGCTCTTCACCAAGTGCAAACACAGATACATCGCTCATCTGTGTTTGCTCTCCGTAAATATCAGTGAAGTGCAGTGAACTGATGACCTTTACGGCCACTTTTGTCACTGTCATTTTTGTTGAGCACTGGTGAATACTATGGCAAATCAGCTGTGTTTAAGAATGTGCTCAACGGTGCTTAAATGTTAGTGGGATATGGATTTATTTATTTTTTTTCATTACCAATTGGTGCCGAAATTATGTATCATGACAAGTGTCATAAAGGGAAAGAATCAGTTCATTAACTTAAGTTTGATAAATGCCATCGAAAACGTGTATCTGGGAAATATAATGTTAGCTAATAGTGCTATTTCCCTTAACTTGAAAATGAGGGCTTTTTATTTTCACTATCCATTCAGAACAGACCTTCAGGTTACTTGAAAGGTGGTGAAATTATAAATTTGTGTTACTTTCTCTTCGCTGATAAGATATACAGCCAGGTACACAACGTTCGTGTATGTATCCAGGCGATTCTTCCGGGTTACTTTCAACCGCAGCCTCGATTTTGCTTTTAAAATGCCAATCATGTGAAATCAGTCTATTGGAGCTGTGAGTAGCTCTGCCGCACCAGGAGAACCCCAACATTGCAGTTTATTCCAACCCTAACTAAACACACCTGATCAAACTAATTAAGTCCTTCAGGCTTGTTTTAAACCTACAGGTAAGTGTGTTGAAGCAGGGTTGGAACTAAACTCTGCAGGGCTGTGGCCATCCAGGAGCTGAGTTTGACACCCCTGCGAGTAGTCCTTCATTAGCATAGAATGAATAGTATATAATATTTTCTCAGCTTATAAAGTAACTTATTTAGATTTCAATTTTAGTTTATAACCATTTATTAAAGTAATTGTAAATTTGATATTCATTTTTTTATTGAACTGAAATTACTAAACTTTGCAGAGCTCATATATATTCATACATTTGTATATACCTAAGCATGACACTATTTGACTGTGTGTCATCTAGTAGCAGAATACACAACATCTGTATCTTCATTATGTCCAGCTGCTCTTCTGCTTTTCTGTTTTGAGAATTGTAGAGCCACATACACTGATGAATAAGCCTCCTGAAACAGATGCATTACAGTTTTTTCTGTCAAAAGTCAAATGCAAAAGACCATTTGCTACAATATTGATAAAAACTGATATTGAAAAAGACTTTGAAATAAGCATTGCAATTTTATTTGAGAATTTTATTTTATGGATTTAAATTTTCTTAGGTTCAACATATGCAAACAAAATCATTAAAGACCCCCTATTATGGGTTTTTGAAAATGACCTTCCATGTAGTTTGTAACACAGCTCTAAGTGAAGTGAAGTATCCAGCTAAGGCTTAAATCTGAAAGTGCACAGTGTTTAAAACTATTGATGCATCTACAAAATAGTCAACTTATAGTGCTTCAAATAAATCGTCTTGATAATGAGTCTTTAGCTGCTTCGGCGTGAAGTCGATATTAAACTTAAGCCCCGCCCAATTGTTGCGCACGCAAACCCGGGAAAATTGAAACCTGCTGCCCCGCCCACAAGCACTGTAGAAGATCCCGGTTGAATCAAGTCATGAAGATGATGTGCTCAGCTGGATATTACAGTGTGAGGGAAAGTTAGTGTTATTTTCTCTACCCAAAGATGAAACTGTGAAGAATCAGTGGTTAAGGTTTATTTTTGCAAAAATGTGGTTGAAATTACGGGAGTTTTCCGGGATAAATAACAAAATGGGTGGGTTGCTGGAGATGGGTCTGAAATACGGGAAACTCCCGCGAAAAACAGGAGTGTTGGCAGGTATGCTCACAGATATGCGCTCTGACTACTTCAATATTGTTCACTCTGTCTCATGCTGAACGCTGTTGACCAATCGCAACAGGCTGTAATCGGTCCAATCAGCGCAGCTTCGCGCTAAGGAGGGGTTTGGGAACAAATTAATCTCTAAACGAATCATATGGGAGTCGCTGGGATAATTAGATAAAAATAAATGCATATTATAAGACAATGAAAGTGTTTTTTGACCTTGCATGCATATCAGCCTGTTCTTGGAGACCCATAAAACCGAACTATGACCCTTTTTAATGTATAATAGGGGTTCTTAAAAAAAGATTATTATTCGTTTACCTCATAATGTGTTACATGCCGATCTGCATCTGTGACAACACAGAGAAATGACATTTAGCTTCTGAAGGTGTTTTCTATTATAGTTAGAGTTAAACACATTTGTACAGTTTCTTAAATTGTGCTGTTACCTTTTTCAAGTGTTCTTGTGATCTTAATGCCTTGAGATAAAGAAATGATGATGAGGACAACAATAATACCACCAAAAATAAAGGTCAGGTTATAGTAGATGTTTCCAGGACAGTCTTTTGTCAAAATGAGACTCTTGAGACTGTTAAGAATACCTCACATTTTACATGAAATATTTTTTCCCTATATATCTTAACATTGAGTATAAAAGAAAATTATAATAACCTGTATGTATAACTTTAGTTTCATTTTTCAGTGGTGTTTCAGTTTTCACTGTGCAATAAATAAAAATTCGTAGAGTCATTTAACAAAACATCTTCTATACACCACATCACTAATAAATTGCTTTAAAAATCATACAGATGAACGACTTTACTTGGCAAAAACTTTCAGTATAATCAATTCAAGCAGTTCCTTTATAGTATTTCTAATAATGAAATATTACCTTCAATGTCTAGATGTACTCCATCACCAAATACAGTCTTCCAAGAGCCCCAACCTCAGAAGTAGAGACCAGAATCAGAAATATCCATGTTCAAAATACTTAAGGATGTGTTTTTGTGGTTCAGAGATGTTACAAAATGGTCTAGTGCAAAATGATTTGAATATTTTGCGTTTACTTTAATATTAAAGGGTAACTTCATGTAGACAATGCCAAGAGGAACAGCACTGTGCGTCTGCTTGAACCAGTGTATGTACTGTCCAACACCTGCAGTGTGTTTACACCAAATAGTGACATTTTCTTCTGGTTGAGCTGATATATTAACTGTCTGAGATGAATTGACAAGTGAAAGAAAACCTAAAAACTCACAGAGGAATAAAACGGGTTTATCATATTTATATTTAAAACTCTGATAATGTATAGATTGTAAGAAAAAGATGTATAAAAAACATATCTTACATCTGTTTACTAATCAATTTTGAATCATTCATTCCTATTGACCTTATTCCGAAATGTGGAAGTGCGCTCGTTTGGGCGATTATTTTGGAACTTCCGATTCAGTCGCCTATGCGAGAAATGACTAGGAATAATAAACAGCAGAAAATCGTCAAACTACAAACAAGTGTTTGCATGACTATACAGACAAAGTAGAATAATATAATAAGTAAATGTCAGTTTGCTACATCAAGCAGCAGAACGAGCTGTTTTTAACGTCTAAAAATGAATGGAAGTAAATGAGACCGGATGTCTCAAGCCAAAAATAATCAAATGGCTGCGCCTACTCATACGCGAAGAATAAGGTGAATATTGCGATTAAGATATTTTTATCGCAGGACCACTTACCCATCAACAGTGCTGAAATTAATAAACACACCATTGCTGTACTGTAAATCCAACAAGGACATTAAGATGAGGAAACCAGTCTGCTTTATTTATATTAGGGGCTGTGGCTTATGCTGGTGCAAACCTATGACAAACCTGCCAATGAACAGGCCTGTTTATAGCTAGTATTGACCAATTAAAATTTTGATTAAAATTTGATGGTTTTGGTATCTATTATATCAGAATAATTTCATCAAATCGTCAGTTTTCAGTTTAGCTTATTCAGTTTTTAATATGCATGTTTTGAAGCTGCTTAACAAAGTAAACTGCACATTTGAATATTAAATGGAACTTTAAACATCACTACTGAGAGTGGAGGAATACTTGGATTAAGTTGGAAAGCTAAATGAGAAATACAGTTGTTTAATTAAGGTAAATTGCAAACGTTTTTTTTTTCTTTTTTTATTATCATAAACTTTTGTTAGGTACAATATTACAAAGACAATGGTATAGACATTATAGAAAAAATATTGGTCACCTTGATAATTACAATTCTTGTAATGTAAAGCCGTAATACTGTTCAGTTGTCAAAAATGAGCCATAGGTGTTGCACAAAAATTATGTGTAAGTTTATATTTAAGTGGTATCAATGTTAATGGAGTCCTTAGTGTGTTTTCTTGCATTTTGGGGTTTCTTCTTTGAGAAATGCACAGCTGCGTATTCTACTGAATCATCTTCCTGCAAAGAAGTACAAACATTTATTTCAAGATGCTAATCCAGCTCATATGACATCTTTATGCTAATTTATTGAACTGCCAAACAACAACAAAAAATAATAATGTTCAAACATAATGATAAGATTAAATATTAAATACAACTATATAATTATACATATTTTTTCACAAAAATGTACACAATTTTATAAAAGTTTTGCTAATAAGTATTTATAATATAAATTTATTTTTATTATTATTATTGTTAATATTTTATAGCCCTTAAATGCAATAATCTGCTCAATAGGATGGGTTATAGCATTATTTAATTACTTACATTGCCTTTCTTTTTTACATTGCTTAGAATTTCAATGTGTCACAAAGTGTACAAAGACAGACACAGAACAAAAAGACAGACCTCATTTCTACTTTGAGAATGGCTTTATGTCGCCTTTAGAATAATTTAGGTTTGTGGCATTTACCTTGTCATCATGCTGTTGTGTTTGACATTCAGCAACTGCAACAAAACAGAGAAAATGTTGCTTTTAATATAACGATAAAATGAAAATGCTATCATTTCAAAAATCAGTTTGAAAAATGTTCACCTTTTTTATGTTTCTGCCGTTTGTGTTTCCTAATAATCCCCCAAATTAGAGGAAGAATACATGTCAAAATTATTATGCCACCAAACAAAAAAGTCAGCTTAAAAAATATGTCTTCAGAACATGCTGGTGATTGATCATGATCTGTAAAAAGCAGACATAACGTCAGTTAAGTAACACCACAAAGAACACCATAAAAAAGTAAGAGACCAATAGAAAATTCTCAGCATTAACTAGGTGTCAATTCTGAAAAAGTCAGATAATATTTCTAAATTTCAAATGCAAAATATTGTCATTTAGAGAATTTTTTTTTCCATATGTTGAGATTGAAAAGTAGGGTTATTTTGCCAATTAACATTACAACTGTTTGGTCACACAAATAATAGGGTGTTTGCGGGGTTTTATAATGTCTTAAATTCACTAAAATATTGTGTTGTCTTAAATCATTTTAAACAGGTCTTAATTTTCAATTGTTCAAGTAAAGCTGGTCCTTCGGGCCGACACTCAATCATCAATAATAAATCTCAAAACTTTTTTATATTTAAGTTTTTTTTATTTATATTAGAGATACAATTCACAACAGCTATTAGACATTTTTACAGCAAATTCTTTAAATTAAATTCCCTAATCAGGGGAAAAAACAAAGCAACACATCCCTTTACATGATCTTCTATTAATGCAAAAGATAAAAATAAAATACAGTAACCAGGCCATGAGAAAAAATCCTTAGTGTTTAGCCCTATATAAGTCTAAAATGTAATTCATGAGGGTCTTAAAGGGTATTTATACTTTTACTTGAAGAAATCTGCAGAAACATGTCCAAAACATTTTTTCTCATAATGTCAATATTTCTATTTAAAACTTGGAAAAAATGTTATCAAACTTTTGCTAAATAAAACAAACATTAACATTTTATCCCAGCTCATACCTAGGAAGTCCAGAGAAATACTGAGAAATTTCAGCTTGTATGCTAAAAATAAAAAGGAAACAAACCTACCGTTTTCTGAGGTTCTTGTGTCATTTTTCCCAGATTTAGAATTATTTTCTAAATATTAAAAACACATTGACATTTACTCTGCTGTTGTGACATTTACCAACTGATCCAACTTATCCAAAATGTGCCATTGATGACAAAGAAGCATAAAGCTATGAACATTAAATGATCATGACAATATACTGAAGACTGCACAGTACCTTTCACTTCAAGTCTGGTTCCATCAGTAAATTTGATCTGATTTCCAGTAGTTCCACAGAAGTAGAAGCCAGAATCAGAAATGCTCACATTCCTAATTGTTAGTGTAGTACTTTGATTAAATGGATCAGCAACCAGGCGTTCTCTTGTAAAGTGATTGAAATATGTTTGGTTTGCCTTTTGAGGATTGTCTGTGTATGACATACGCACAATAGTAACGGGCACATCACCTTCTGTTTGTTTGAACCAGTACAGGTCTCCAGGCATGTAGATATTGTGGGAACACCACATAGTGAAGAGTTGTCCTGGGTGAGCCTGTTCACTTTTTGTTGCAAATATAACTTGAAAACCTGAAATCCAATAGTAAAATCAATGCACACAACAAAACAACATCATTATATTTAATATGTCTCCTCATTTTAATAATTATTATCTTAAATTGCACTATTATAAATAATCATTTTTACCTGTCTCAAAGAGCAATAAAGCTGCAGTTGAAATGTGTAACATCTCTGTGCTGATTTAGAGCAGAGTTAAAAGAGGAAATTAAGTGGGTGATATCAAATATATAAGGAGGGGGAGTGGCTTTTCACAGGAAAACTACAGTAGACTGGCCAATGAAATGGTCAGACACATCCAATAGTTGTGATACAAGACATTTGTAATTCTACACTTCTGATTTGATGGATTATATTAGCAGATGGAAACAACTGTGTGTCTTGCCGTATGTTTTAGAGCATCTAATAACTGAGTTTGAATGCCTACCATGCATTTTTGTGAATAAATACCTCTGTGTGCATAGTTGTGATGTTATTTGTCTTTGTGTGCTCATACTATACATATAGATTTTTAAAAAAACATATGCAAGTGCTATAGAAATATATTTTAAATGTGATTTAATAGGCTATTATTGCAAAATTATTATTTTTTAAATGATTATTTTGGGTGGCGTAGTAGGTAGTGCTGTCGCCTCACAGCAAGAAGGTCCCTGGTTCGAGCCTCGGCTGGGTCAGTTGGCGTTTCTGTGTGAAGTTTGCCTGTTCTCCATGCGTTCGCGTGGGTTTCCTCTGGGTGCTCCGGTTTCCCCCACAGTCCAAAGACAGGCAGTACAGGTGAATTGGGTAGGCTAAATTGTCCGTAGTGTATGAGTGCGAATTCAATTCAATTAAACTTTATTTGTATAGCGCTTATACAATGTAGATTGTGTCAAAGCAGCTTCACATGGAAGTTTATGGTGAATTGAAACAGTGTCAGTTCAGTTTTCAGTGTTTAAGTTCAGTTTAGTTTAGCTCAGTTCAGTGTGGTTTAATAATCACTACTGAGAGTCCAAACACTGAGGAGCAATTCCATCGATGCACAGCTCTACAGATCCCGAACCATGCAAGCCAGTGGCGACAGTGGCAAGGAAAAAACTTCACCAATTGGCGAAAGTGAAGAATTTAAAAAACCTAGAGAGAAACCAGGCTCAGTTGGGCACGACCATTTCTCCTATGGCCAAACGTCTTGTGCAGAGCTGCAGTCTAGGCGCAGTAGCTGGACCTCCGCGAAGACTAGTCTGTCCTTGGAGCATCACAGGAATCAGTCTCATGCTCTCCATCATGACTACCACAGCAGCAGCTCAGGATACGGCCTGGTCCGGAAACCTTGGGATCGTCTCGTCGCTGGTCTTGGATCGCATCAGTGGCACTGCATAGTCTGAGGGTCTCGAGATGAGTACCCCCAGGTGGAAATACAGAATAAGGAGAATAATTAGCGTAGCTGCTGTTCATAGTGTATATAAACAAGAAGCAAAATCGTGTGTGGGGCACATCATGTGTCATACCGCTATGTAATGCACTGAGTGTATGCTTTGCTAAAAAGATAGGTCTTTAATCTAGTTTTGAAGAGTGAGAGTGTGTCTGAGCCTCGGACATTATCAGGAAGGCTATTCCAGAGTTTAGGGGCCATAAATGAGAAGGCTCGACCTCCTTTACTCGATTTAGCTATTCTAGGTACTACAAGAAGCCCTTAGTTGAGATCTTAAAGAGCGGGTTGGATTGTAGCGAGACAAGAGGTTGGTTAGATAAACAGGGCTAGATTATTTAAGGCTTTAAAGGTAAGAAGCAATATTTTAAATTCAATACGAAACTTTAACAGGCAGCCAGTGTAAGGAGGATAAAATTGGGGTGATATGATCATATTTTCTAGACCTGGTAAGAACTCTGGCAGCTGCATTTTGTACTAGCTGAAGTTTGTTAATAGAGGATGCTGGGCAACCAGCAAACAGAGCATTACAGTAATCCAGCCTAGAAGTCATGAAAGCATGAACTAGCTTTTCTGCATCTGAGATGGATAGCATATTTCGCAATTTAGCAATATTTCTTAGATGAAAGATGGCAGTTTTTGTGACATGGGATATATGATTTTTAAAGGTTAAATTGCTGTCTAATATGACACCCAGATCTTTTATAGTAGAGCTAACGCTAACTTTGTATCTTTCTAATTGCAGGTCGAGTTGTGAGAACTGCTGTGTACAGGATTTAGGCCCAATAGTTTAAGAGTTTAAGAGAAGAAAATTGTTGGTCATCCAGTCTTTAACATCTTTAATACACTCAGTTAGCTTAGACAGCTTAGACATCGCATCCGGTTTAGTTGAAATGTATAATTGAGTATCATCTGCATAGCAGTGAAAACTGATCCCATGTTTTCTAATAATGTCCCCGAATGAGTGTGTATGGATGTTTCCCAGAGATGGGTTGCAGCTGGAAAGGCATCCGCTGCGTAAAACATGTGCTGGATAAGTTATTGGTTCATTCCGCTGTGGCGACCCTGGATTAATAAGGGACTAAGCTGAAAAGAAAATGAATGAATGAATGATTATTTTGTCATGTTTATTTAAAATCTGCAGTATGTGCTTGGATGTGCTTTAATATTTGTATTTTATTTTGTCTATTCAGTAAGATGAGAAAAGTACCTTTTATTTTACTACTGTAACCCACTGAATAACTCATAGACCAGGTTGCAAGTCACTACATAGAGTTTGCTGCTGCACTCATTCAACAATATGCATGGGTCCTAACCCCAAAATGTATCTATTAAGCTTCTTATATTCTCTTTGCAAGTCCAATCCAAAATGCACTACTTTTATACTAAACTTGGCACTTGTGGCATGGTATTTTCAACAACTGTAAAAAAATAATGCTTATGTATTTTACAGTCGAAATTAAGTATACTACCATTGCTGACTGTAGCCCTCTAGTGGTACTTAAAGTCATTGTCAGCACCTCTTTTAATCCACAAAAACTCTGTGCTGGTGAGTGGGCCTTCTTTGCACACAATGAGCTGAGATTGATGACACGGTATCTAAATCACAAATGCTAATATGTGATTCCTGAAAAAACATTAACAATGTTTGCACTACAAAAAAGTATAACTTTTAGACAATTATTTTACTGATACTAAATATCACCTTTAAATTTCACCTTTTACACAAAAATTAATAACAGTTATTTAAACTGTAGTTAGAGGAATTGGTTTATTAATAAGAGGTTAAGAAAAACATTGGCTGCAAAGAAAAGAAAAATAACTGTATATTTCGAAGTGTCAAAATGTGTCATCATGTGTTTCATTTTCATTTCTGCAAATAGAATTGCTGGCCAATCATGTCCACAGTTTTAATTCCCTTTTATTCACCATTATATTTGCATAATGCCAGAAATAATATGTTAATCATTGAAGCTGTGAAATTGATTTCTTATACTTAAGAATCTTATATTTCTGCTGTTTAGAACTACTGAGACATTCTTTTTTGTTTTGTAATTTAATATATGTATTTAAATGAAACCTGTGTAACTATACTGTAGTACCTGGACTTTTTTCTAATTGTCTTTATATTTCTTTATATACTTTATATAGTTACAATTGTAACATTGTGATTTATTAAAATTACAAAAGAGCTCTGAGTGTTTCTATCTTGAATGGCCATAACTGTCAAATTGGCTGCATGCATTTTAGCATCTGCTACTTTTTCCCATGGTTATAGTGTGCTTTTTACGTTCCACGTAAAGGCGCAAAGACAATGCAGTGAAAGAGCTGGATCTGCCTCCTCCGTGCAGGTTCACAGCTGTTCAGGTAGGCAGCCTGAATTCCAGGCACGATTTGCTGACAGTAAATGCCTCCAGATCCTCTTGATTGATGCCAATGTGACCAGCAGCACTGACTTCATGGAAAGAATTCTGAAGGATACTGAGTCAAGTGGTTTGAACAGATCTTTCTGCAGTCTCACCAGGACTACAGAGAGATCCCTAGAGGACATGAGAGAGGGGCAGGATGGATTTAATAGCGGCGAGCCTCTGGGAAACCGAATGATTAAACTATGCTTCCTGAGCATGCTGCCATCCATTGCGTCATGTCGAGCGGAGATGGCTGCAATGTAAACCTTCAGTGTGGAGGGTGACAGACTATGCTGCAGCTTATCCTGAAGGAAAGATAATACAACTCTAATCTGGCAAGGTTGGGGGTCTTCTTAGCGAGAAGCCCAACACTCAGCTAATAGATTCTAGCCCAAGTGATGGTGTTAACAACCAACGCCGGTAAGTCTTTCGCGCTCTGTCTATGGACCACACGTAGAGGTTTCAGAGATCTAGGCATGGGTACCAGAGGGTGCACCATTCCTGTGAGAGGAGGTCCTCTCTCAGAAGAATACACCAGGGAGGGCCATTGCAAGAAGTGTCAGTTCAGAAACCCAGGTACGATTGAGCCAGAGGCGCAACTAAGATGACCTGCTCCTTGTCCTCCCTGATCTTGCACAGACACTGCAAGTAGGCTCACTAGGGGATAGGCATATTTGCTCATGCCCTGGGGCCAGCTGTGAGCTAGCACATCAGTGCCGAGAGTGGCCTCGGTCAGGGAATAAAACAACTGGCATTGGGCGTTTTCGGAAAAGCAAACAGGATGACCTGGGCTTCCCCGAAGCACTCCCATATCAGTTGGACCGTGTCGGGGTGGAATCTCCATTCTCCCCGGACCACTAGCTGTCATGAGAGCACAACAGCTAGACGGTTGAGCTCACCCAGTATTTGAATGGCATGCAGCATGTGACTCCAGAGGAGCAGACGGCGAGTGAGCAGAGACATGCGATGGGAGCGTATACCACCCATACGATAGATTTAAGCCACCGTTGTCATGCTGTCCATCCTGACCAGCATTTTACATTTTACAAGAGCAGTGAAATCAGGTCTATCCGCTTGTTAAGTTTGACCATGCGAAGGAGCTTCCGGGTCCAAGCGCTCTATGAAACTGAATGAGGAGACTCATCAAATGCTAATAATAAACGTTTACAAAGCGATGTAATACTTTCGAAAATCATGATCGCAATATATTAGTCCATGCCTAATATCTGATGGCCAGAAAGTGATAATTTTTTTATTAATTGTTAAAATTTTGGTATTTGTGATGCAGCAAGCCCAGTGATTGTTGTGTACACTATGACTTTATATAAAATTCACTTTAATGTGTGATGTGAATAAAAAGTCATAAACAAATATTTAGTCCATTCTAATGAGTTGCGGCTTGGACCCTGAAACACTATTACATACGTCACCAACACCACTTAACAAGCTGATTGGTAGTTTAAAAGTAATTTGATTCAAATTTGATGGTTTTGGTACCCATAAAATCCAAGTAATTTAAATGGTTTTTGGATTAGCTTATTCAGTTTTTAAAATATATTGCTCTAAAACTTAACAAAGAAGTAAAATGCAATGTAATGTAATGTAAATTGTAAATGGTTTAATTGAATTCACTTCTTAAATTTATGGTCTTTGTGAATTGGAGTAAGGTTAAATTGATATTGTTCAAAGTAAATTGCAAAATCTTTTTTATCATTATTAACTTTTATTAGGTACAGTATTGCAAAGAAAATGGTAAAGACCTAAACATTGGTCACCTTGATAATTACATTCTTGTAATGTAAAACCGCAACCGTTCAATTGTCTGATGAAAATGAGCCATAGCCAATAGGCAAGAAAAATTAAACTAAAGCACAGCACAAAACAACATCACAATATTTAATATGTCTCCCCATTGTAATAACTCCCTATTTTTAAATTGCATTATTATAGATTAGGGATGTAAAATTTTACCTGACTCACTATTCGATATGATTCACGACACTAATCTTACAATTTAGTCACATTTTTTAACAAAATAAATATAATTAACAAAACAAAACAAAAAGAATAATTTAAACAAACTAAAACTGTGACTGTGCTGGGATTTTACGTTTTTAAAAAGAAATATCAGCATATCTCTTTTTTCTGGCATAAACTGTGATCTTTGCACAGTTACAATGTCCCCTGCTGAAAAAAAAAACTCTTTCACTGGGGACTAAGAAGGCTAGAGAGGAAAGTCTTTCCTAAACTTCAGGTTCCTGGGCACCACCATCTCTCAGGATCTGAAGTGGGACATTTACATTGACTCCATTGTAAAGAAAGCCCAGCAGAGGCTGTACTTCCTTTGTCAGCAGAGGAAGTTCAACCTGCCACAGGAGCTGCTCATACAGTTCTACTCAGCTGTCATCCAATCCATCCTCTGCACTTCAATCACCGTCTGGTTCAGCTCAGCTGCCAAAACCGACCTCCGTAGACTACAGCGAATAGTCCGGACTGCTGAACGAATCACTGGCACTACACTTCCTACACTTCAAGAACTGTACTCTTCCAGAGTGACTAAAAGGGCTCGTAAAATCACTCTGGACACCTCACACCCAGCACACTACCTGTTCGAACTGTTACCGTCTGGTCGCCGCTACAGAGCACAAAGCACAAAAACAGCCAGACACAGGAAAAGTTTCTTTCCTCAGGCCATCTACCTCATGAACAGTTAAATATTCCCCTACTGTGCAATAAACGTGCAATACTTTCTCATAACCACTTGTACACAGCACCTTATAACCTGTATATTTACAGCATATCTGTACATACAACTCAACATTCATATCTTTTTGACTAACTGCATCTCTGTTTAATGTTTATTGCCTTTTCTTTTCTTGTATTTAATTTTGTGTTGTCACTCGTCACTTAATGTACACTGGAAGCTTCTGTTGCCAAAACAAATTCCTTGTGTGTGTGTGTGAAGCACACTTGGCAATAAAACTGTTTCTGATTCTGATAAACCAGAGAGCAGTGTGTACAGAGGTGGTCAGTAGGCCCACTGATCCAGGGGACTGGCCACTGGCATAAAAAAAAAAACTGATGATAAAATTACTAGTAATTAGTAGGATAGAGACAGGAGTTGAACATGATTATGAAGGTGAATAATTAACATTACTTGTGTAATTAATTAGCATAAGAATCAGTGTGATACACTTAAGAATAGGGCTGTGCAAAAATATTGATACGTCTAACTATCGCAATAATTTTTTTACGATAGTGTTTCGATTTGGTAGTCCAACCTCAAGTATCGATTTAGGTTGTCAAACAACCTCCTCCTCCGCTCCTGTAGATGTTGCTAACCCACAATTAACAAAACGCCAAGTAGTACGGTATCAGAAGTAAGCAAAAGTGAGCATGGCGGAAAATATAAAGGTGCCTCCAGCTTGTGTGGTTTTAACAGGATACCAGGGAGTACTGAATTAGACAAAGAAAATGCCATTTGTAAGCTTTGCAATTCTATCTTAAAATGTTCAACACACACACACACACACTTCTCTGTTCAATCACACGGTGCAGTTCTAATTAATTGGAATGGATGGAAAATAAACAATATTTAATATTGTATCACAATATTTAATGTATCACTATATATCGTGATATGATATGTATCATATCGTGAGGCCCTTGCCAATACACAGCTTACCTACTTAAAAAGAGACAATATTGAACATTTTTAAATATTCAATAATAAGCAAATTACTAAAATATGCATAAACTAATTTGAAAAGGAGAGGGTAAACATAAACTAATACCTGCTTCTGTAACAGAACAGCTTTCTTTTTCAGTTTAAAAAACATCTTCACACTGATGCACTGTGTTAACTCCAAAGCACTCGGAGCTGCAAATCATCTGGTCTGCGTGGTTTGGCTTATTAATAGTTTTTTTTTTTTTTTTTTTGCGTATTGACGTCTGTGACAGTAGTTTTTCACAGTGCTGACAGTTTATGTGTGTCATATTTGTTGTTTTGTTAGTGTAAGTAAACGTGTATTGTCTGGTGCAGTTCACCGCTGTCATTTTACTCTGCCGCCCCACCTCTTTCTCTGCGCTGATAGGTAAAGCAAATTAGTACCTGTAAATACAGCACTCCCTTTGTTAAAAAAATGTATCGCGATTCGTTCAACATTTCTACCAGTTTGAATAGTCACATATTTAAATAAATTTTCAACCGGCTCACAGTGAATCATTACATCCCTATTATAGATAATAATTCTTACCTGTCCTAACGAGCAATAAAGCTGCAGTTGAAATGTGTAAGATCTCTATGGTGATTCAGAGCATAGTTAGGCTGCGGTCACACTGGGCTTTTCTCCCCATAGACTTCCATTCATAAGCACGCAAATGCGTCAGACCGGAAATGCAACCTTGTGTTCGCTGCATTGCAAAGTTCAAGCTTGGTGAACTCTGATCTGCGAAATTGCATCACTTGACTGCGTGAGACCAATCAAGGATCAAAACATGACCTCTGGACAGAAATGTACAATATTGACCAATCGCTTGCTTTTTTAAATGTCTATCTTGTTTAATCCTGATTAGTAAATTAAAACATCTCTTGCTGTGTTTTAGAGCAGCTAAGAATTGAATTTGTACGTCTACACATGCATTTTTGTGAATAAATAACTTTTTTTTTTACTTTTTTTTTTTTTAATGGACAAGTGAAGTAGAGAGAGGTTTTAAATGTGATATGGTAGGTTATTGTTGCAAATGTTATTATTTTGAAATGGTATAATTATTTAATCATGTCTATTTAAAATCTGCACAATGTGCCATCTGTTTTATTATTTGTATTTTAGTTTATCTATGTTGTAAAATTAGAGAAGTCCCTTAATTTTACTACCGTAACATAGTGAATCACCCCTACGCCATGCTGCAAGTCACTACATACGGTATGCTGTATGCACTCATTCAACAATTTGCATTGATCCTAACCCTAAATGTATATGTTAGGCTTCTTATAAGGCTCTTTGCAAGTCCAATCTAAAATGCACTTATACTACAGCATTTGTGGCATGGTATTTTCAACAACTGTAATAAATAATGCTTATGTATTTTACAGTTGAAATGAAGTTTACTACCATTGCTGACTGTAGCCCTCTAGTGGTGTTTAAAGTAATTGTCTGCATCTCTTTTAATCCACAAAAACACTGTGCTTGTGAGTGGGCCTTCATTGATGAGCTGAGATTGATGAGTCTCGAAATTACAAATGCTAACATGTGATCCCTAAAAAACATCAACAATGCTTTGCACTACAAAAAAAATCTTTTTTTAACAATTATTTTACTGATACTAAATATCACCTTTAAATTTCACCTCTTACACAGAAATTAATAATAATTATTTAAATTGTAGTTAGAGGAATTGGTTTATTTGGTACATTTCCCTTTACCAGGAAATACATGCAGCCATGGTGAGCAGGAGAAGCATATATTTAAACATTTAAAATCGTACTGACCCCAAACTTTTGACCGGTAATGTATCTACCAACGGGGTAAGTAAAATAATCTTCTTTTGCTTTGAAACGTATATATTTGGACTAGAAACAAGACAAAAATTCCAAGTAAGGAAAACATTTTCCCTAATAAACAATTAAATACAATTAACCTTTGTTACACCTCCAAAGATCATAATGTTGTGTGCCCAAAATTATATATGCTTAGTCACAGGCCTTGCAAATGATAAGCTTTCACTCTATTATGGTTAAACTTAGGAGTGCCTACACACACAGACATGAAGGTACAAGAGCTGTTACTGGGGTGGTACCTTTTCGAAAGGTACACATTTGTACTTAAAGGGTCCATATTGGTACCTCAAAAGTATATATTAGTACCTAAAAATTTTAAGGGCAACGCTTTTGTACTTTTTAGATACTAATATGTACCCTTGAGGTATTAATATGGACCTTTTAGGTGCAAATTTGTAGGTACCACCCCAGTGACAGCTCCTGTACATTTATTTCTGAGACTGTACAAAACACATGTGTTCTGTAGCTCCTGGTCTACTCAACATTCAGACTCAACATTGCAGATGTTGCGATGTAACTATTGATGTGACTTGCGATGCGCACATTGCTATATCGATGCTGAAGCAATATATTGTGCAGCCCTAGACCTAAGCCATAATTAAATTATTTAAGCTAATCAACTTGTTACTTTCAATGATTCTAGGTATTACTTCAACACACCCGAATGCACCTCCTGTGTTTGTTAAACTGGGAGAAAGCGTTAATATGTCGTGCACATACCAGAGCCAGATGGCCAGGCACTTCTCATGGTACAAGCATGAACCTGGACAGAATCCTATGCTCATCTCCACCATTTACAAGTACGATCGTACAGCCCAGTTTTTCAATTACTTCAGGAATGATTCACGATTCTCTGTGCTAAATGAAAACGGCGTGCATCATTTGACGATTAGAAACATACAGTTCTCAGACTCTGCAACGTACTACTGTGGAGGTGCTTATTCCAATGTAATGGAAGTTGTTAAAGGGACAAGGCTGATTGTTGAAGGTAATTATCATTTGGAGTTTATTTGGATTTGCTTGGGTTCATTTTAGTATTGAGTTATAGAAGCTATTACAGTGCATCTGGAATGTATTCATAGCGCTTCACTTTTTCCAAATTTTTTATGTTATAGCCTTATTCCAAAATGGATTAAATTCATTTATTTCCTCAAAATTCTACACACAATATCTACAATGAAAATTGAAGTTTTAACTATGTTCTCATAAATACTCTAGATTACTCTGTAAAAAGTGAATCAAAAGTAGATTACTGTGCACTAGGTTTTCTAAAATGGGGTATATGCAGAAGGACTTTTAATTTTTTAGTAATCTGGATCAAACATTTCCAGTGAACTGTATGCCGTTACAAAGTTGGTGCGTTAAAGGTTTGTTTTCTTTTAAAATTAATGATCTTTACTGCCTGATTGATATACGATAGAGGGTCTTGGAATGTGCAAGAAACACTGCATTAAATGACATTTTTGTCATACCATGTCTTTAAAAATACTAGGGTAAAATACATTTTCATATTTTAAAGGAGCTTCCGCGCTAGCCTGCTGATCCTGCGTGTGCATGTAAGCAGCTTTTTGTCTCGTTTTACACTTGAACAACTAAATGAATGCTGAAGTCTATTTAACTGATTATATTTTAATTACGTTACAGCATTAATGCTGTAAAAGGAATCGTATAAAATTGAAAAAAGTCATATTAACCATTCACCGGAAGTTGGTCAGCAGGAAAAGAAACACTAGCTATAGCTATTTACTATAGTGTATATACAGTAATAATGTCTATGATTGAATGTTACACAATGTACACTGACCAATATACAAAAACAATTTTCATTAAACACTGCTGGTAAATATCACATATAATTATAAAGAAATATAAAATAACACTAAATAAAAATTTTATGAAATTCTGAAGATGAGTTTTTGACTATTGAATACTCCAGTAATCTGCTTTTACTTCACGGTTTTACAGTGCACTTGGTTTTTTTTAATTTACTGTTTTAAGAACAAACTACAATCAATTAAAATGTTTACTGTATATATGTTTCTATAATTCCATGTAGAAACAATTTTCACTCAAAAATTGCTAGTAAACATAAATCATTCTAAAGAAATGCAAAATAACATTAAATTAAAAGTGATATTCTAAAGTTTTGACTGTTCTCTTTAAAATACTCTGCATAATCTGCTTTTACTTCACATTTTTTGCATTGCATGTAGTTTTCAAAAACTGACATTTAGATACTGTAATTTAAAAACACCAAGTAGACTGTAAAAATGTGAAGTAAAAGCGGATTACTGGAGTATTCAATAGTCAAAAATTCAACTTTAGAATTTCATTTTTAATTTAATGTTATTTTGCATTTCTTTATGATTATTTATGATATAACTAGCACTTTTTTGCGTGAAACTTGTTTCTACTGTATTTTTGTCAGTGTACAATCAATGTATGAATGCCATATATAGCCTATATAGTACAAAAATTATTACTTAAAAAACTAACATATTTTGATTTGGTTGAAATGCATTCTTCATGATTCTGTCACATATTTTCATACAGGTTTGGAAAAGCACACTGTAGTAGAACAGCATGATTTTATTCCATCCCATTCTGGAGATTCAGTGAGTCTTATATGTACTGTTTTGAACCAGAATTGTGTTGGAAATCACAGCATGTATCGGCTCTTAATTGAATTGCAAGACTGTCCTCCAATAATCATTAGCGCTCATGGAACTCCTATCGATCAGTGTGAATGGATCTCTGACGCTGATTTTAGAGCACTCAGATGTGTCTACAGCTTCTCCAGGAAGGACTTTAGACTTTCTAATAGTGAAACTTACAGCTGTACAGTTACCGCATGTGGAGAGAAACTGGAAAGGAATGGGTCTAAACTGGACATAGGTATGTTCTTCAAAAATTAATTGAGAAAAAATTGCATTTTTCTTTATAGTGTGCTAATACAATTTTGGCCATTTCAGGTGATGATTCCACAGAAGAGATGATGATTTTGGTTCTTCTTTCCATTGCTAGAACATGTCTTCTTTTAATGGTTATTGTCATTGTGATTATTTGGTACTGTGTTCATTCAAAAAGAATTTCAAAAGATGTCCATTGTCCTTCTGACATGGCTTTCCGAAACAGACAGTCCCCCAAAAAGGGAAGACCTGGTTTGATGATGAACTCAATTTGATCAGCAGTAGTATATCATAATATTAATGGTAATTTTTTTGTGTGTGATATGGGATATATCAGCTGTTAAAAACAAACTAAGGCATTATTTGAACCCTCAGTCATCTTTTTACTGCAAAAGTATTCTTGATTTTAGCATTGTTACTTCAATTATAAAGTCTAATGAATTCAAAAATCATTTAGAATGATTGCTATTCTCCATCTAGTAATGCTTTACAAGAAAAAAAAATTATCCATAATTCAATGTATTATTGTCATGTTGTCAATAATATTGTCATTGTCATGTTCAAGAAACCAGTCTGAGATGATTCGTGCTTTATGATGTGGCGTGTTATCCTGCTGATAGATGGGTACACTGTGGTCATAAAGGGATGGGCATGGTCAGCAACAGTACTCAGGTAGACTGTGGCATTGACACGATGCTCAATTGGTACTAATGGGATCAAAGTGTGCCAAGAAAATATTCCCTACACCATTACACCACCACCAGCAGCCTGAACCGTTGATACAGATGATTCAATTCTCCTCCAACCTTTGGCATCAACAGCATTTGCGCCCACAGAACTGCCGCTCACTGGATATTTTCTCTTTTTTGTACCCTTCTCTGTAAAAGCTACAGATGGTTGTGTGTGAAAATCCCAGTAGATCAGCAGTTTCTGAAATACTCAGAGCAGCCCGTCTGGCACCAACAACCATGCCACGTTCAAAGTCTCTTAAATCACGTTTCTTCTCAATTCTGATGCTTGGTTTGAACTGCAGCAGATCGTCTTAAACATCTCTACATGCCTGCGTTGCTGCCATGTGCTTGGCTGATTAGAAATTTGTGTTAACGAGCAGTTGGACAAGTGTACCTAATAAAGTGGCCGGTGAGTGTATCTTATTTTCTGTTCAGCAGAAATAAATAAACTTTGGTTTGGGATCTTTTAAGGGTATGTTGTTGTTGTTTTTTTTTTTTTTTATGAATTTGAGAGCTTTTTATTTGTATATAAACTATCCCTTTAAGGGTAGTGTAGACAGAAGGCTTTTATAATGACTTTTATAGGCTTTTATGAAAGGCTTTTTTTATAATCTTACCTGAGAATTTCAATACACAAATAATTCCATAACACAATCCATCTAAAAAGCAGAAAGTTAACAATTAATATTCAAAATTGTGAACGAGAGCTGCTTTGTTTCCCTTTAAAGGAACAATCCTCAACCTCATTGTCTTATTCTTAACTGGTTTATTACATTTTGTCATTTTTATTTTCTCAATGTTGTAATTTATGAAAATGCAACAAACCTACAAATATTTCATGAAAGTAATCAGTTTATTATTCGGCATAAACATCACACGAACGCAGAGAAAGTGTAAATCCCCGTAGGATTAAAGATATAGTCTGGGATCTGTGTGTAGTGTGGTCAAGGGTCTGCGTGGGAGAGGAGATGGCCTTATAAGTCAACTATCTCTATGGTGACGCTGACACCGGCAGGTTCGCCACAATAGAGAGAGAGAAATTGGGTTTTTGTTCAATATGTTTGTTAAAAAATAAATAAATAAATTGTATTGATTTATTCACAAAGCTTTAAAATTAAGTTTGTGATTTTTTTTAAATAATAGATATGGTTATCTAATTAATCTTTATTAATGAATCCCTGTAATCAGACTCCACTTACTTACTGTAAGGTAGAATGTCAATGAAACCCACAGCAAATACATGTAAGAATACACTTGTCGATTGGCCATAATTATTACTGCAAAAATTAAATTAGAAGAGACTAACGCCAGAGTTACTGCGTTCATGCTTAGATTAGAATTCAGTCACTTTGGAAAACAATGTTGAAGTTTACAGAGCAGGTACCATAGGCCCGCATTAGGCCCAGACAAACTTAGCTGGAATAAAAGTGACTGGATAATTCATGTGTCTGTGCATTACATATGCATTTTTAAAGGGACAGTTCACTCCAAAAAGTTTCCTCACCATTTAGTCTCACAAATAGCTCTATACTTTAATAAAGTTCTTTCTTTGTTAACAGAAAATAAGATATTCTAAAGAATGTTGGGGGGGAAACAGACATAGTATAGTAATAACAAAAAATATAAAAGACAATTACTGTTCTGAATTACTTCACTGAACTGTCACTTTAAGTGTTGCACTTAAAATTATGGTGACCTATTGTTCTTTTTTTTTATTGACATGCCACAAAGAACCTTCTGCAAACTGAAAAATTAGGCCACGTTGTTTTACATCTGGATTCTAAAACCACAGTGTGTCGTTCAGATATGCTTCTTGTGGTCACCTACATATGTTCCCTGCAGCTCATTAAATATATATTCACTTTCGCCTCTGACCCCAATAAAGACATGAATGTTCTAAAGCCTTCAGTTTAAACAATTGTTTTTAAATTAAAATCTTATTTTATAGTTTTATCAAATATTAATGAGTGCTGCACAGCCAATATAAACAGAACACATTATCAAAAGAAACAAATAATCAATTATGTGACTGTTAAACTTTGGTTACATTAACATCAGAAGTTGTGAGAGCAGAGATCGAGGTCTCATCATTATAGTCCAACTCCTGACCTTTTTTTCAGTGCTTTCTTCAGTGTTTTTTTCAGTGCTTTCTTCAGTTTTTTCTTCAGTGCTTTCTTCAGTTCTTTCTTCAGTGCTTTCTTCAGTGGTTTTTTCAGTGCTTTCTTCTGTAATTTTGGACATTGTAGACATTTTAATGCTTGAGAAGAATCCATTTAGTCCTGACTTTCTTCGCTCCATTGAATTCTCTCTATTTGTGTTGTCTTCAGTGAATTGCAGGGTGTTGCACTTAAAGTTTTGAGTGAGTTCATTCTGTGAGGGGCAAAAAGGAAAGCATTTAAGAAATGCCATATAAGCAAGTAAGCAGGTGATCATAACACTATTACTTAAAGTGATGGTTCATTCAGAAATATAAATTTACTCACAATTCACTCACATCAGGTGGTTCTTAACCTTTATGAGTTTCTTTATTTTGTTGAACGTACAATATATTTTGAAGAAAGCTGAAAATGTTTAATCGTTGACTTCTACATTAAGAAAAACAAACACCAAGGAGGTCAGTGATTTCAGTTTTCCAACCTTTTTCAAAATAACTTGTGTTCAGCAGAAGAACAAAACAAGGATTGAAATAAGTGAAAAGGGTGAGTAAATGGGGACATATGTTTCATATTTGGGTAAAGTATCAATTTAAGGCCCAATCCCAATTCTTTTTTTTTTTTTGTATCCCTACCTCTTCCCATTGGCCCTTTAAAACGAGTGTGAAGGGGAAGGGCTTCAAAATTTGCCCCTAAGAATTGGGACAGCACCTGTACATGTCATTATTTGTCATCGCAATCTCATGCTTCATATAAGATCAGACGATGGCGACTGCTGTAGTTATTCCAGTTGTGTTATTTTTTGGCATTTATCTTCAGGAAGTCACTGAAGGCATATATTATGTTATCATAATGATCTAATGTGGCAATAAGATCATTACTATACTGCACATTTACACCGTGGCCATATTCATTTATGTAAACACACCAAAAACAACATTAACATAATAGCAGACACTGTAAAAAAAAAAAACTCATTCTCAGCCATTAGACTTTTCTGACAGGGTGTTTAAGTGTCATTGAGTGTCAGAATGTTGTGGGACTACTATACAGGAGTTATTATTAGGGATTATAGATTGCGGAATTTAGCGTTTTTTAGTTTAACGTTTTTTTTTTTGTTTGTTTTTTTTTGCATGACGGTAAAACGAACGCGGTTATGAATGTATTAAAACATGTGCCTGTTTCTTGTAAAAATTCGTAATAATGACAAAAAAATGCTAATTTGTGGCTCTCCTTATTTCCGGGTGCAGCTATCCTGCCGTTGTAGCTGGTGTATTCTGGGAAATTTTCTTAGCCCATGGTTTCGAGTGTGGTCCTGAAAAATCTTCATTTGAAGGGCTATCTACCACTTCCCCTCAGCCCTACACCTTCAAGCTAAAGAGAATTGGGACACCCCTACCCCTTCACTGGTACGCGCAAAACGAGGGGTAAGGGGAAGGGCTAAGCGGTAGAATTGGGATTGGGCCTAAGTCATGGGTTTAATCCCTAAAAAAAACGCATGAACAGATAAAATTTATAAATTGAAATGCAATGAATCTTTTCCTCAGCATGAATGATTTCTATAGAGTTGAATACATTTATGGAATTGCTAATTAACAATACATAACACTGAATGTCATGGAAGTTTGCTATTTTTGGGTGAATAAGTCATAAAAGTCGCTACACCTAATCAAATCATCATCATCATTGCAGAAGTCTCAATAGAAAACCCCAGACTTCCCTCTGCCCAGACACTTCTTCCAGCACCTCAGAGGGGATCCTGAGGCATTCCCAAACAAGCCAGGAGACATAGTCCCTTTAGTGTGTCATGGGTAGGGCCAGACAGAATCTGTGGACATTTTTTGCTAATTCTGCGGAGAATTTTGGTCAAAACCTGTGGATTTCTGTGGAATTATTTTGGGAGTATCATAACTAAAACCATAATATGTGAAATAAAAAATAATACCTTTTTAACTTTTATTTAATATTTAAAATGCAAATCCAATTAGATTCACTTTATTTGGTAAGCAAAGCAAGTTTCTCATATAATAAATCTACTAAAGGACATTAATAAATCAGATAAACATTTTAATATTAGTCAATAATATTACTGTAATTAATTAAAAAACTGAATAAATTTAGATTTACACACATTTTCTCAAGTAAATAAACAGAATTAATGTCGGGCTAAAAATCTGCTGAATTCTGTGAAAAATCTGCGCAATTCTGCACGCGCAGATTCCGTGTGGGCCTAGTCATGGGTCACCTCCCAGTGGGACAAGCCAAGAACACCTCCCTGGGTAGGTGTCTAGGGAGCAACAAAAACAGATGCTAGTGCCACCTCAGCTAATTTCTCTCTGAGGGTGCGCCCTGTCACCCTAAGAAGGTAACTTATTGTGGCTGCTTGTATTGGAGATCTTGTACTTTCGGTCATGACTAGGCCCACACGGAATCTGTGCGCTTAGAAATCCGCAGATTTTTAGCCCATCATGGAGTCTATTTATTTACTTGTGTAAATGTGTATAAATTTATATTAATTCAGTTTTTTCATTAATTTCAGTAATATTATTGACTAATATAAATGTTCATTTGATTTATTTACAATACAGTTTGTAAAGTAATATTTTCTGTCTTTTAGTAGATCTATAATATGAGAGACTTGCTTTGTTTACCAAATAGGTGGATCTAATTTGATTTGCATTGTAAACATTAAATAACAGTGAAAAGATATTTTTTTATTTCATATATTTATACATTTTTAGTTATGATACTCCCAAAATCATTCCACATAAATCTGCAGATTTTTTCACAAAATGCTCTGCAGAAATAGCAAAAAAAAAAATATCGGCAGCTTTTGTCTGGCCCTAGTCATGACCATAGATAAGGGTAGGACAATAGATTGACAAGTAAATCAAGAGCTTGACCTTTTGGCTCAGCTCCTCTTTTACTACAACAGACTGGTTTTTGACCGCATTACTGCTGCTGCTACACTGATCCGCCTGTCACTTCCTCACGTTCCATTTTTCTTCCACTCATGAACAAAACTCTCCCCAAAAATTTCAACTCCAACCTTGAGATGACAAGTTACTCCAGGTCTAATGGAGCTAACAGGATAACATCCTCTGCAAATAGTAGAGATAAAATCCTGTGGGCCCCAAACCAGTTTACCTCTGGCCCTAGGCTTTGCCTTGAAATTCGGTCCATAATAATCATTTTATGAATTATATTAAAATATTGACATGCAAAAACCTTTAGCATTTTGAATCCCAGCTGAGTCAAGAGGATTGTTGAGGCTTATTTCATCCAGGTACTTCATTTTTCTATACAATCTTTTCGAAAACATGCTGAACCAGTCAATTTGTCTGTAAATCCCCTGTAGTTGTCACTGGCATTGGGAATATGTGAGCCCTGTGATTGGCTGGGCTTGGTTAGGCTAAATAGTTCTGTTTGCTTAACCTTTCCATTACATGTCGGTCAGTCAGCTCGGATAAGGGGCTCAATTTTAACGATCTAGGTACAAAGTCTATAGCTCATGGTGCAAAAGCATTAAGGGCATGTCCAAATCCACTTTTGCTATTTTAAGGACGAAAAAAAATGATTTGCGCCATAGCGCATAGTCTAACAGGGTTGTGTTTATTTTGTTAATGAGTTATAAGTGTATTGAGCATAATATTGACCATTCCCTTTTAGAGTCAGTTGCGTCACGCCATGGCGCATTTGCTATTTACATGGCGGACACTTTAAGTGGAAAAACCAACGCAATCTCACGGCAATTTGTAACTTTTTGATTTAGTGGCTAATTTGTATGAATTTGTACGATCTAATTAGTACGATTTGCTCATCACCCAATGACGGTTGGGGTTAGGGGTGGGGTTAGGTGCCATGCCTCCTTTTTAAAATCATACATTTTCGTACGGCTGAACTCGTACCAATTCGTACGAATTAGCCACAAGGTGCACAACTTTAGCTGGTCAATTGCGCAGTCTATTTTAGTTTTTTTCAAAACATTGCGCCAGCAATGTGCCTTAACACACCTCCTTTATAGACCGAAACACCCATGAGTCCACATAGTGGCACAAATGGATTTACTATTTAAACAACCTGGCACAAAAGTGAAAAATTAAGGTTGCGTTGGTCTGAAAAATAGCAACAAATTGCATCAAACACGTCTTGCACCTTATTGCACTCGGGTGTATGATAGGGCCCAAGGTTTTATTTTTCACTGTTAGATAACAAGATAACAACTTTTTGGAATGTAATGTTACATACAAGTGTAATGTAAACAGCGTTATTAAAGAGGATCATAAATTTCTGTTTTTTTAGACAAATTTTCAGATTTTTTTTGTTAAATGATATTAATTAAATGAATAAATAAATAACGCGCTTCTGCCTTGCCAGTGATGGTGAAACTGGCAACCAGGCAACAGTATTGCGACATTGTGTGAACACATGTCAGTCCAGCATGGGTCAGCAGCACGGTGGTCCAACCATGCTTAGAATTATAGTCTGAGAATGATTTATTTTCATGCAGCTCCACACCAGGCTCATGTGGAAATACAGTACTAGAAACATACCACTGTTCTTAGAAACTTTCTGCGCAATAGTGGAACAGTGGTTTTTGATTTTGTGGCTAATTTGTATAAATTGGTACATTTCCCGGGCGGCTCGGTGGCGCAGTGGGTAGCCATGTCGCCTCACAGCTAGAAGGTCGCTGGTTCGAGCTTCGGCTGGGTCAGTTGGCATTTCTGTGTGGGGTTTGCATGTTCTCGCCGTGTTAGCGTGGGTTTTCTCCCGACCCTCTGGTTTCTCCCACAAGTCCAAAGACATGTGCTATACTGTAGGTGAATTGGGTTAGCTAAACTGTCTGTAGTGTATGTGTGTGACTGGGAGTGTATGGGTGTTTCCCAGTGATGGGTTGCAGCTGGAAGGGCATCCGCTGCGTAAAACATATGCTGAATAAGTTGGCGGTTCATTCTGCTGTGGCGACCCCGGATTAGTAAAGGGACTAAGCTGAAAAGAAATGGTATGTTAGGGGTGGGGGTTCTGTGGCATGGCTCCTTTTAAAAATCGTGCATAATTGTACAAATAAAATGTGAGTTAGCAACTTTTCTAGCACTCCAAAAAAGTATCAGAAAAGGAATCAGGCTGGTTTTCTGTGTCTGTCGTCTCAGTATACGAGAACAAAATTACATAAACATCTCCCATTGCTCTAAACGTCTTTTTACAAGCATTCAATCTTTTATTTTTAAAAGAAACTCATTAACTATTGTAAATTTTATGAAAACCAACACAAATGTCTTCGACGACAACCTGTCAAAATAAAAGTTTGGTTTAAGATCCAAAAATGTAAGGTGAGCTATTTTATAACCAGTTCAATTTACTAATTAAAATTGGGTCAAAATATTTAAAAGTAATATATTTTTTTTTTAAA
>CAIGQZ010001108.1:1693509-1710013 GCA_903798205.1 Danio tinwini
ATTAGTATTACTCAACTGAATTACTTGCCAATTTTAATGTATAAGTTGGACTGCTGATGTTCACATCAGTAGAGCTAAGTCTGTTCTGAACTTGTAGTTCCCCTTATTGACTGTACAGGAAATGACTTCAGTAGCTCCACCTTTTGCTTTCACATCTCTTCCTTATGTAGAATATTACTTTAAAGCTTCTGAGGCTTATGGTTTGTGGCTCTAATAGTTTTTATTTATTTACAAATAATAACTAAAATCTTCTATTTTTCTTATTATTACTTATCATATTTGTATGATTTTTTTTTATCTAACATTAACAAACCATTACTGATATTTGACCTCTTCCCCTCTTGATAAAAGATAATTTTTTAAATTATATTTTTTCTTGCTATTGACATTATTTTGTAACACAGAATGCACTCGTTTTCACAGTTAAACTTCCGATTCAGTTGCCTATGAGAGAAATGACTAGAAATAATAAATGGCAGAAAACGGTCAAACTACCTGCTCCACCAATACTAATAAGTGTGTTCATGACTTTACATAAAAAGTAGAATAATATAATCAAGCAGCATCATTAAGCAGCGTAACAAACTGTTTTTTTTTTTTTTCATCTAAAATCAATGGAAGTGAATAAAAGCAGAAGTCTCGAGCCAAAAAGATTCCAATGATGGCATCCGAGAATAAGGTCAATAGAAGTCAATGGCTTACCAACATTCTTCAAAATATCTTTAGGTTCTAATGTTGTTTTTCCCCCTCTCTACATCTGTGCACTAAAACAAAGTCTTCTTTAATTGATCAACCATTCCAGTTATTTTAACATTGATAATTGACTTTTGAGACAGACCAGCCTTATAATGCCATTTTTATTTGTCCATTTTGAATTATTTGGAAGACTTGTCCCTATACAGTATTGCTGTGCAAAAGACACCAGATTTTTTTCCATACCTTAACTTGATGGGCCAGATTTAAAAGTGCTAATTTGTGAAATTCCCACAATCGGGTGTTTGTTATTCTTGTATTGTTAAATGAATCGGTAGATTTGCCTGCATAGGTAAGTGTGACAATACTGTAAACGTTTGTTACTCAAATAATAAAATCATGTCTCTCTGAACACACAACATTAGTACTGAGTTACAACACAGCACATTCAGTATTGGAAATACATGCTTCAGGTAACATATTTGCAAAACATAAAATGTGTTGCATTTAGTAGGTATCGTTGCACGTTTTAGATGACAAATCCACTAGAGGGCACTATATAGTGTACATTTTGTGAATCTCAAACACATAACGTATGCCGAGTTCAATGGCATATTTAGCCCTGATTTTGACTCGACGACAGGTTTTGAGAAATGCAGACAAATGCCTGAAATCACAGGCAAATATTTACTTGTTTACATGAGTAACAATCACACAATGTGAACTATCAAAGTTGCAATCTGAGAGAATCACCCATTAGTCGCCGGCACTCGTGAAATATTTGTCATGCTAAATATATGGACCTGTCAGCGATTCAAATCATAAATGTGTTCTGATTGAAAATAACATTGGCAATTACCTACACCCATTGAAAGAGCAGCATCCACTAGTATAAGTATCTGTAAAAACTATCCACATAGTTTTTACATTGCTTTTATCTCTTTTGTGGAATCAACAAACCAACCATGCCAGAAAAGTTGTCCATAAATATAAACAGGAGAGAATAGTGATGTCTAGTGAAAGACTAGTAATGTGCTGATCTTCAACTTTTATACAGCAGTGCTGCTCATCACTGTCAGTTGTAAAGCAGTGGACCAATAAGAAGAGATTGGAGGAGAGATAACCATTGCACGTTTCTGTTATCAGCATCTGCGTCAGGATATCTTTGGGCTTTATGTTTTGCTATTTTTATCAAACCATTTTTAAGTGTTGCGTTTCAGGTTTTTAGAAGCAAAGACACGTTTGTTGTGAATGAGATGTTTGAAGGGGTAGTTCACACAGAATGCATGTTTCCTTTCCGATGCGCTACTTTTCCATAGTTTTTCAATTTAAACAAGTGCTTGACGGACGTGTGTGACCATTACAATCGGGCTCTGGCTGGTTATTCAGAAACAAATTGAAGCGTGAGTGTGACTTAATGAAGTGACGTAACAAGTAATCATATCAAGTCAAGAAGGAACACAAAAAGGCTGGCTGTAATTTTGCTACATTTCTCAATTATTTGCAAACAATATGGATTATTAGATTTACCAGCAGTGTTGGGGCTAATGCATTACAAGTAACGCTAGTTATTTAATAATATTACTTTTCCAAGTACGAGTTCCAAGTTCCAGTATCTAAGTAACGCGTTACTTTTAAAAATTAAATAATAATGTTTGAGTAACTTTTTAGTTTAGCTAATTTGCTTTTTAAAATTTGCTGAATTAAAAGGAACATAGTCATGTTAAATCCCACACACAATGAAAGAATGCAGGAACAGACAGAATTGAAGATGGCAGAGCCTTACATTTATGCAATGGGAATATTCTCATTATTTTGAACACATGGAAGAAAAGGAAAAGAGGATTATCTGAATAGAAAGCAATTTTACTTTTTAATAAGCAAAACATACAAAAGTAAAATTTTTTGCAGATAACATAATTTTTTTTAATAACATAAATACATTTTTAAAGGTAAATGGAGGTTATATAGTGTGTTGTTAATTGCAGAGCTCCTCTATTTTAAAAAAAAAGAAGAAGAAAAAAATACCCTGCAAGTTCTGAAAGAGATCAATCATCAGCTGGTGGTGGGCAAAGCGAGGCTTCATGAAACAGTGGAAACAAATCTGTCGAAGCTTCAAAACGCTTCAAAACAGTGACACCTAGTGGTAATTTTTTATGTTTTGCTCTGGAACAGCTTCAGTATAAAGAAAAAATTAAGCAAATTTAGGTATTAAACCCCATGTTGTAGAGTCAAGGTTTCAAGTGATTTAGTTGGAGCGGTGAGAGTACTTGACTAACATGTAGAGATACTGGGTTGGAAACCAGAGTGATGCAGCTATAGATGTTAGTTTTTAAATGCTCTGTTTTTGTAAAATGTTTTGTTTTAACATTGGTCTAACATTTAAATAAACACTTTGTGGATAATTATGTCTTGTTTTGGTCATAAAAAGTAACATTATTAAAACACATCAAGTCATAATTTAAAGCCGCCTTTTCACTGCACACAACAATAGGACACGACTGTCGGAATACGCCCCCTTGTAGCAGTCGCACAGAATTTTCAGTGTTGTCATGCACCATGGAAGAGATGCTAATTCTCATGGTGTCAGAAATAAATAGCAAAAAGAGTCTTTATTGTTTGTGCCTTCACCATGGTTGAATGAATGACTGACTGAATATTAGAAACTCATAGACCGCTAAACATTTTGGAGGAATGTGGAGACAACATAAAATAAATCATATGTTTTAGTCCTCATTTATAAATAGAAATGTTTTCTTAATGTAGACATTTTCTGATTCAAAAATGTCTGAAAAAATATGGTATTTCTCATCTCGCGAGCACGGACCTGCTTGGACAACACTGGAATACATCACATCCGGTCAGCCGGTCGCATACGGTCTAGTCGCAGGAGTTCAAATATTTCAATTTATCCACAGCTCTAATCCAATCCGAATTTTCCACATACAGAGATGATCGGAACTTCACACAGCTCCTGGACTACTTTCCAGTGGAAATGAATGACTTCCAGTCTGTCTCTTGTTGTTTGTCGTGTGCATTGGAAAGGCAGCTTAAGAGTATTTCTACAAGTCAGAATTTGAAGTTGGGCCATTTGCAGCACAGTTCCTCTGTGCACATGCGCAGTCCACTAGGCCTACATAAGACAGAATTTTTTCTCTGACAGTCAGTCAGTCTAAGGCAGATTCTAAACACTTTTATCACGTGACCTGGGTGTTTTTCGAATCACCTTAGTCACATGATCTGGGTGTTTCGAATCATGCTTCAGTGCAGTGTTTCGAAACACTTGCACTTTGGGATCTCAACACTATGTAGAAACGTGAGTTTCACATCAGCCATCCCTAGCCTCAGCCAGGTCAGAATGCAAAAGTAACTTAAAAGCAACGTAACACATTACTTACCATAAAAAGTAACTAAGTAACGCAACTAGTTACTTTTTTGGGGAATAATGCAATATTGTATGCCATTACTTTATATAGTATCTTTCGCCAACACTGATTATCAGACTTTACTCATGAGCGGATCCCTCTGTGGTGAGTGACAATTACATGATGGTACTAAATGCTGTTTTGTTTATAATAATTAATTAATAATAATAATAATAATAATAATTCCTTACATTTATATAGCAGTTGTTTAGACACTCAAAGTGCTTTATACAATGGGGGATTCTCCTCATCCACCACCAGTGAGCAGCATCCGCCTGGATGATGCGATGGCAGCCATATTGCGCCAGATCGCACACCACACATTAGCTGATTGGTGGAGAGGAGACAGAGTGATGAAGCCAATCATGATATGGGGATGGTTAGGAAGCCATGATGGACAGAGGCCAGTGAGCAAATTTGTCCAAGATGCTAGGATTAAACCCTACTCTTTTTTAGAAGGACATTCTGCAATTTTTAATGACTACAGAGAGTCAGGACCTCGGTTTAACGTCTCATCCGAAAGACAGCGCTCACTGAGCAGAATAAAGTCCCCGTCAATATACTGGGGCGTTAGGACCCACACAGACTGCAGGTTGAGCATCCCATGCTGGCCCCACTAACACCACTTCCGGCAACAACCTAGCTTTCCCATGTGGTCTCCCTCCCCCATCTCAGCAGGGTGTTTTCTGTCCAGCTCTGTTTAGGTGGAAGTGTTAGGTGGCGAACCCTTTGCATTTCTCGGTAGATGCAGAGAATAGCATCAAACAGCCGTGTGTATAGACTATCCTGTCACTAAATGCGGCAAATATCCTACACGACGGTAATAGTTTGATTAAGGTGTTTACATTCGGAGAGCAGCATTTACTGTACAGCGGATCTATCAGTCCATAATATTGTAGTGATGTTAACGTACTGTAAACAAAGTAACTAAATCATTATGACTAAGGTATGTCTTTAAAAACTGAAAGAGTACTGCTGACGATACAAACTAAATTTGCCATCTAAATAAACATAAACAAAGCACATTGATCACACACTTAACAAATCTGTAGAGACAGAACAATCAACACGAACTGGAACCGCGTCTTTTTTAAAAGGAGGCAAAAAGCTCTTGGGTAAAAAAAATGTTCCTTAAAAATGTATTTTTGTGGCGTGTTAGCAGAGCACTGTAATCCACACATGTGAGTCCAGCTGCGCTCTCATATCGGTGAAATGGAAACAAAACTTGTGTTGCGGCACGTTTATAAATGCAACACTGACGACCCATGTCTCCAAACAATTCTTCTTCTTCTCCCACTTGTTTTAAATACAGTTGGCAAGACAACGTGGCGTCTCTCTGAACACTGTCTTTAAAGCTATCATGCATATTAATGAAGTTGCACATCATTTACAATAGAATGCGCTGATTGGTTTGAACCAAGTCTTTCTCTTGAATTAATGCTAAAAACATCAAAGACATCATGTTATACCCGCCGGTACAGGCATCCAGTCTTTACGCTGGAATTTATTGGCCGTGACGTAGCTTCAAAATTTATTTTCAAACCGGAAGAACGAATTTGCAGTGAACGCATAAACAACCAATTTTTACTTTTTTTGTGAAATATATGTGTCCAAATAGTGTTTTTAGCCACGTGGGACATCTATATGTCGTCAACATAAAAAAAAAAATGTGTTTTGGTGTTTTGTGACCCTTCATTGTTGTATCGTTTGCTCCTGATAGACATTTTCAACACTAGATCGCCATCTGTTGGTTGCAACTGACAAAGAAATTTCACCAAGACATGCTGTAGGAGTGAACTGGAATATACAACATGGGCTCATTATAAACGTAGTCCTATATACGTTTCTGGAGACTGCAAATTATGTAGCCAGAGGTACATTTGGCTGCATTGCATTTCATAACGCTACGGGGCGGTATGATGCCATTCCTTTTCGCATTTACCAGCTGACTGCTTACCTCCAAATAGACAGCTTTCCTGCTGTACCCAGTTTGTCCAGTTAGCTCATCATGTATGTCGGCGGACTTGAGACGCAGAGAGTAGTTGACCATGAAAACGGGGTTCGAGTCCAGTAAAGAATGGTTACAGAAAGCAGGTCAGACAAAAACAGAATCCAAAAAATTAAATAAGTAAATAACAGGGTAAGAATGTGATAAAATCTGAAAATGATTATGGGCTTTTCTTTTTCTGGATTATTTTTGAAAATTGTTGGTTGGGTTTAGGTAAGTGGGTGGGCGAGCCAATTGATAAAATCGGTTGGGTTTAGGGAAGGATAAGGGGGGGGTCAGTTGATTGGTTGGTTAGTCAGTCAGTCAAACAGTCAGTCAACAGCGGCCTCTGATGGGTTTATGCCTGAACAGCAGGCATGAATGGCACTCGTGAGAGATATTTGAGATATGATAAAGCATACACAGCGGCCTCTCATGGATTCGCAAAAACAAAAACTGCAAAAATACATACTGTACCTCCTAGGAAGTATTTCCCGGCCTCCAGAAATGTATATAGAGGTACGTTTTCAGAATGAGCCTGGGCTGGGAATGTACATGGTGTGTAAGAGAGTACGGTTTTAATGTTTTTACAGTTGATATACACACAGTAAGGGAATTATATATGGAATCAGAAATGACTCAAAAGTATTTTACGCAAAAGACACGATGTACACAGGCATAGCCTGATTCACTTGCATAAAACAAAATTCACGTGCGTAAAATATTTATATATATTCACAAAAACAATTCATGTGCACAAAATAAAAATGCATATTCATAAAATATGTTTCACAAATGCAAAACACCATTTGCAAATGTATAAGAGTGTACAAAAAGTTTGAATGTTTAAATCTTGCGAGTTCATCCTGAATGAGAATGTGCAAATCCTCTTTCTTGTACAACTCCCCCTGGATACATGTGTGTATTTTTGAAACTGTCCTGGCAGAGGCAGGCAACTCGTAACCGTCTATTCTATGTAAGCTATGATGACTTTCATCTTGATATATTCGTGCGGATGTATACCTGACCGGTGAGCCGTCTGACAAAAGAGTGCCCTTCTGAATCAAATCTGCAGGATGCCTGACTCTAATTGCAGTTCGGCAGTTTCACTTTAACTCACGAACATTTCATTCATGCCATCGTGCCAAACTGGGGTATTAGACGCCAATAAGGACTAAGGACTGGTGAGAGTGTTATGGAATTTAATAACGCACGCCAAAAAAAAAAAAAACTTCCACATTTCGTGATGTGTGTGTGTGTGTGTGTGTGTGGTCCTTTACTGACAGCCGCGTGTGCATCTTGTCGAAAAATAAAGCAGAAGGTCCTAAAGACCTCAGTGTTTACTTCAATAATACCACTAACATATGCATGCTCCATGTCTTAATTCCTTTTCTGTTTAGTTCAGTTATGACTTTAGTTAGATTAAGGTAATCAAAAATCACTGTTTCGAGCTCATGTAGGCCTACAGTTCAAAATTCATGTATAACTGAATAAACAGTTAGTAAACAAATTGAGCATAATTTATTTTCATCACCAATTATCACAGTAGAACAGTTTCTCAAGCAGTTTGTGATGCATTTTGGAAACAGGAGATGAGCCCCTGGTCTAATGCGCCACCTGGCTTGAGAAACCCGTTCCCAAAGAATTATTTGGGTAGCACACACATTCTGAATGCCTTCGGCAGAATTCAAATGAGCCATTTTAATCTAGATTAATTCCAAGATTTAAAAAATTTTCTATGCCCACCTATAATATAAATACATTTAGATGATTTACTTTTATCATTACTATTGGGATGTGAAGAGACTTTCAGCCAGCACAACAAAAGTATGTTTCTGAAGACAATCACTTACCTTTAATGTGACAAAAGGTTTTTTATCAATTTATTGAAGTAACCCTACTATAAGCAAATTCACCAATGTCTGATAACTTTGTCACTAATGTATGCACTTTGCATATGAAAATTACAATTAAAATGGGCATACTGGAACAGAATGAGTGCGTGTGCGTATTGATAAGGTTTTGCCTATATTTTATCCGCAAAAGCCCCTTTGACATAAAACGTAATAAAGCTAAATTAAGCTTCTCAGAAAATGTAGAACTGTTTGGTTGACGGGCATGCTTGGGATGCTGTATAAGAAGTACTGTTAGGTCAGTATAAAACAATAAAAGTCCTCACAAAGATAGTACACAATTGTATGTGTCTGTGTGTGTTCCAGCTGCTTTGTTTATTTTTTAAGACTTTTGGTTCTTGAGCATGTCCATCACATCCATCAATGTGGACAAAAACATCATGCAAAATCCCCTACATAAATTAACCATGATTTTACTGTATTAAAATTGCAGCAGTCATGTATTTTGTCCACTCATTACCATTTGCATAACCACAGCTTTAACACAAATACAATGGTTAAACTAGTGCAGCAAAATCATGGTTTGTAATTTTTAGTTACAGTTTAACTACAACAACACTTTGTTTTTTTAAGGACAATCTGTCTTGTTCTACAAGAAAACATACAGAGCTACAGTTGTATTTAGAAAGGGGACTTGTGTATCTGCCCATTTTAATTAATCAAATGTATACTGTACTGTACACTGTGATTAGCTGTAATTCTGCATTTCCCAAAAGCATTGCTATCCAATAATATCTGCTTCTGTATCTGTTGACCTCACTTAATTAAGTGTTACCAAATATTAGCTGAGTAGCATAGGGTTTGGGGCTGATTTTATAATCCTGCAATCATAAAAAAGTCTATTTTAACATATTTTTAAAAGGATTTCACTTAACAAATCCTTTGATTAATGAGTTTTTTTTATCTCAAAAACAATTGTCTTGCAAAACTGCTCAAGATCTTATCAATCATCAGCATATTTGCAATCAATCACGATTTCTTTAAACATTTGTTACACAAATACTTGAAGTGTTTACAGCAGTCTGATTGGCTAGTGCTTTTACTTTTTATCGGACTCTTATTTAAGAGACAAAAAAAATACCTAAAGCTATACGAACACTTATCACTGAACACAATAAAGGACATCACAGGAGATCATCTGTATAGAAATGAAGGCTACAATCGCTGTGCTCTTTCTTTTGGGGCTCTTTGGACTCAACACCAGTTTCAGAAGACACTTTTTTGTGACTGAACAAATGACCTGGAAAGATGCACAGACGTACTGCAGAACATACCACAGTGACCTGTCCACCGTGACCAAAGAAGAAGCACAGCTGCTCTCCAGTTATACAGATGCTATATATTCATTTAGCTGGATTGGGCTTCATGAAAATCCAGACAATCCAAATGTATGGATATGGTCTGGAGGTCAAGTGGAAGAAGTGGACAACTGGGATACAGACCAACCAGACGATATCGCTGAGAATTGTATTTCGCTGAAACAATCCACTTCTAAGCTTCACGATACTCTTTGCTCTGAAATGCTGTCTTTTTATTGTATGGATGTTGTTGAGGCTCTTTTGGTCAGTCAGAATAAGTCGTGGGATGAAGCCCTGGACTACTGCAGACAGAATTACATTGACCTGGTGAGTCTAAGTTCGAAGATGATTGGGACAGAAGTTATAAATAGCATGGTAAAATCCCAGACAGATTTTGTGTGGACTGGTCTGCGCTTCATGGCTGGTCATTGGTTCTGGGTCAGTGGTGAAGATTTTCAATATAAAGCCTGGTCTGTGGAGGGAGAACCCAAGTGTCCTTCTGGAAATCTACGCTGTGGAGCTCTGGATAGAAATAAGAAGGTTTGGAAAGCCATAGACTGTGAAGCAAGACTTAATTTTGTCTGCATCAGTAAGCTTTAAAAGCGATAATATATATAGTCAAGCCCATACTCTTGGGTATACAGTAATTAATTTCAGACTGTATACACAAATCTACAGTAACAAATAACTGATTTGAAAACAGATGCTCTAATACGTATATTATTCTGCAGTTTACTCCATTTTTGCATTCTGCTAATTAGCATTAGAGTTTAATGACAATAACATTTTATTTATATTTACTAATATAATTTGTATATCAGAAAAAGTACATGGTATATTATACAGTATAGTCTACACCATGCATTTATCTCTAGGTTTTTCATTTATATTATTTCATTTTATTTTATTCTCGAGTTCATGTGTTTATTATTAGAATGGTGTCACATACTCTTCTGTCTTCAGATGCGCTGCTGAGGTTTCTTAGTCCCACCGTTGCAAATCCTTCGCTCTAAGTATTTTGATCATGCAATATCTCTATTTAAATAAAAGGATGTACTAGACAAAGCTATTAAGTTTTTTATATGTATACTAGCAGTGGAATTTAATGTGATGCGATGGAGCATCACCTAAAATCTTGCTTAGGTCACCAAATTGGAAATTGCCTACTACTGTATAAGGAAATTGACTAACCTCTGACATAACTTTGTCACTGATGCATCCATTTTGCATATGTAAATTACAACAGAAAAGGTTTTAATGGGTATATTGGAACAGAATAATTGCATTGGTCAGGATTTGCCAAAAGAATTTTTGACACAAAACTTGGCTAAATTAATTTTATCAGAAAAGGTAAAAATGTTTGGTTGAAGTTCATGCTTGGAATGCTGTACGTATAAGAATTACTGTTAGGTCAGTATAAAACAATCAAAGTTCTTCCAAAGGTAGTACAAACAATTGTGTGTGTTCTAGCTGCTTTGTTTATTTTTAAAGGGCTCCTATTTTACCCCTTTCTCAAGATTTATTATTAAATATTTTGTGTCTCCAGAATGTGTCTTTAAAATTTCATCTCAAAGCACCCATCAGATTATTTATAATACCTTTCAGAATATTGGAATTTACTGTTCTGAACACAATGTAGGTGTTTTTGTTGCCTGTGCCTTTAATGCTAGTTCTCCCCGCCTACCGTTCCCACGTGCCTGTCAGAGTGTGTCTCAGTCTCAGACTGTGTCAGATAAACAGCACAGTGACAGACATGAAGGAAACAGATCTCATGTAATGTTTGTGATAAATGTTACAGCAAGATCTTTCCCAATGATTATTTGATGTATTTGTTGTGGTGTTAATTCAAGCTTTTCGATGAGTCACACACATTGTCGTTACAAAGTTCACGAGCATACACACAGCGGACACACACAGTGTGTGCATTTAACTTTGCACGTTTTATGCACAGCAAATGTGACAGGATACATGTTAATATCCACTGCTCTATGGACATCCATTAAGTTAATGTACAAAACAAACCTGATTTAACGTCTACAAACCGGGATTGAAGCATCATCTTTTATAATTGTACTGACATGCGGCTGTGGTGACGGTAAAATTGCTGTAATTCATTACAAACATGCACTGTTTAAAAAACGTTTTAAACTGTTAAAACTCACTCTTGATCACATTTAATGATGATTAATGATCACAGAGAGTCGAACACATCTTTTAATTCCAGTTGCTTTGCGCACATCCTGTCTTATTAATATGATTATACGGATTATGCGTCACTACGGAGACATGTTAATACGTGGCTGTCAATCAATTCGGTGGGTGGGGAAACTGCACTCCTACGTCACGCTGTGGTGGGCCTCAAAATAAGAAGGATTTGGATTCTATTTTAACGTCAGGAAATTTAAAAAAAGAGACGTATTGTGTTTCTATTACCCCAATATGACCGTGGACACACAATACCTACACAGTTCTGTCCAAACAGCTTACAAAAATCATTTTAATGGTTCTTCTTAAATACTTGGTTTTTGAGCATGCCTTTATCCATCAATGTAGACAAAAACATCATGCAAAATCCCCTACATAAATTAACCATGATTTTACTGTATTAAAATCGCAGCAGACATGTTTTTGTCCACTCACTACCATTTGCATAATCACAGCTTTAATGCAAATACAATGGTTAAACTAGTGCAGCAAAATAATGATGTATAAATTTTGGTTACAGTTTAACTACAACATTGTTTTGTTTTTTAAAGACAATCTCTCTTGTTCTACAAGAAAACACACAGTGCTACATTTTTATTTAGAAACTAAAGACTTATCTATGTGCCCATTTTAATGAATCAGATATTTACTGTACTGTACACTGTGATCAGCTATAATTCTGCATTCCCCAAATGCATTGCTATCCAATAATATCTGCTTCTGTATCTGTTGACCTCACTTAATGAAATGTTACCAAATATTTAGTAGAGTAGCATAAGATTTAGGGCTGATTTTATAATCCTGCAATCATAAAAAATATATATTTTTTAAAAGGATTTCCCTTAACAAATCTTTTAATTGATTTTTTTTTATATCAAAAACAATTGTCTCGCAACTCAAACAGCTGAGGATCATACTAATGATTTTTTTAAACATTTGTTACACAAATACTTGGAGTATACAGCAGTCTGATTGGCTAATGCCTTTACTTTTTATTGGGCTCTTATTTAAGAGACAAAAACATCCAAAAGGTGTAAGAACACTATCACTGAACACAATAAAGGGCATCACAGGATGTCATCAGTAAAGAATTGAAGGCTACAATTGCTTTTTTTTGTTGTTTTGAATTTCTTTGGACTCAACACCAGTTTCAGAAGACACTTTTTTGTGACTGAACAAATGACCTGAAAAGATGCACAGACGTACTGCAGATAATACCACAGTGACCTGTCCACCGTGACCAAAGAAGAAGCACAGCTGCTCTCCAGTTATATAGATGTTACATATTCATTTAGCTGGATTGGGCTTTATGAAGATCCAGACCGTCCAGATGAATGGATATGGTCTGGAGGTCAGGTGGAAGAAGTGGACAACTGGGATACAGACCAACCAGACGATAGCGCTGAGAATTGTATTTTGCTGAAACAATCCACTTCTAAGCTACACGATACTCTTTGCTCTGAAATGCTGTCTTTTTATTGTATGGATGTCGTTGAGGCTCTTTTGGTCAGTCAGAATAAGTCGTGGGATGAAGCCCTGGACTACTGCAGACAGAATTACACTGACCTGGTGAGTCTAAGTTCGGAGATGATTAGGGCAAAAGTTATAAATAGCATGGTAAAATCCCAGACAGATTTTGTGTGGACTGGTCTGCGCTTCATGGCTGGTCCTTGGTTCTGGGTCAGTGGTGAAGATCTTCAATATAAAGCCTGGTCTGTGGAGGGAGAACCCAAGTGTCCTGCTGGAAATCTGCGCTGTGGAGCTCTGGATAGAAATAAGGTTTGGAAAGCCATAGACTGTGAAGCGAGACTTAATTTTGTCTGCATCAAGAAGCTTTAAAAGCGATAATATAGTCAAGCTCGAAAATATTCATAACTCTTGGGTATGAATAATTTCAGGCTTGACTGTATATACAAATCCAACAAATAATTGATTTGAAAAAAGATGGCCTAAACGATCTTTTGTATTTTGCATTGTATATATTTGCATATGTACACACATTGTGTGAACTTTTTTAATATTTGCATATTAGTCAATATATATTCCATACTTCACAAAATATTGCTTTATATAGTGTTGTGCTGTTGATGAAACAAAATGTTGTAAATTTATGCATTTATTGCAGGTGAATCTCCAAATAATGGCATTTTAATCAAATTCTGTTGCATATTCCAGCATATTTCTTTGAGCAAAAAGAATGTAATATTTGGCAGAAAAATTTAAATATTTACGAAACATATATATTTTTATTTTATATATATTTCTGACACCATGATTTATAATATTAATAACTTTAAAAACAATCAAAACAATGATACATTTTAATGAGAACTATTCTTAACAAGTGACAAATAATGTGTCCATTTTAGCTCAGGAAAAAACAAAGAATAACCCTATCAATGCATCTCAATTCTTTAGCTATGACTTTGCAGCTTACGGGATGTACTGTTTGGGTGTGTATCTAAAAGGTGCAGGAATGTTTACAATACTTCTGATGTGCTGCTTTTATGATCACTTGAGTTTGAAAGTATTTTGGAGTTTTTATTTGAGATTATCCTACAAACATAATCAGAAGAACTATTTGAAAAGCTGTACTAGCACAAGATCCCTTTTTGTATGTCCACTAAAACTTAACGAAATCTGATGAAATAAACCTTAACCTACAATAGGATTTTTATTATTACTAGCACACAAATATCAATTGTTTTCTTTTTAGTTTTTATGTCACAGACAACTTTTTAGTACCACAATCTTACTGGTAAGCGAACGTAAAATATCTATGCAAAGTGAATGAGATATCAGAATAAGTGCAATAATGCCTTGTACAGTATATGCACAGAACTTTAAGGTGACCATACTGCAAAATGAATTTAAAAAAATTGACAGGCTAGCAATGCATGTCAGTACAGTGTTAGTACATTTATCTTTCCTCTTATTAACTCTCCCTAATGTTATTGCAAACACATTTGATCATTTTTCTGTGGACCATAAAAAAGGATAATTTGAAGAATGTTTAAATTGTTTTTGTTTACACATTAAACATCACTGGGTGAAAAAAAAACTGCTTAAATGAATACAAATATTAAAGTCAAAAACATAATGGTGATAAAAAGATATTTTGAGGCTGAACAATTCTTTAACCAAAAAACACTGACTTTTATTCTGCGGTGCTTATATTATGGATTATATATAGTTTTATAAAATGTAATGTATACTGTATGTTTATATGTAAAATTAAATATAATATGTATATATGCTTATATTATGGATTAAAAGTCATCCTATTAATGCTTACACTAACTCAATTGCTTGCCCACAGGTTTGAGATCTCTTAGTCATGCACAATTTGGAGTTTGTATTTCTAATTTTGCATACATGAATAATCTGCACTTTCAGTTTCAGCAGATTTGTTTTCACTAAGCATGTCATTTCTTTAAACATTTGTTACACAAATAGTTGTAGAGCATGACCTACTGTCTGGCCAGTCTCTTTAATATTATAATTTTTTAATGGATTATTATTAATTTTCTTTTCGACTAAGTCCCTTTATTAATCTGGTGTCGCCACAGTGGAATGAACCACCAACTTATCCAGCATATGTTTTACGCAGCGGATGCCCTTCCAGCTGCAACCCATCACCCATTATTGTTATCTACTGTACAAAAACACTTTAATAACATTATCAATGACTTGACAGTTAAATAAATGAGGATTACAGTTACTGGCCTTTTTAAATTTTGGGGTAATTGTTTATTTATTTGGACTATACATATGGATTTGGTTTGGATGAAGAGCAAACAATCAACTAGAGAAAAAAAATGGTAAAACAAAAATGGTATCATTTAAGGATATTCAGGGAACAATACACTTGGATTACTGTATATTATTTTACTGTATACGGGTCTTGAAGCTCATTCAGGTGTATCAGAGCAAAACAAGGCACGAGTACTGTTGAAAACTGATGTGGTGAGTCTAACCTCCAAGAACTCCTTCATCATAACTTCAGGACAGTGTATGTGACTGGACCGTGATTTATAGATGTTAATCAGCTCTGGGTCAGTGATGGTGATCTTCAATATTTTTGATGGAAGTCTGCACCATGGAGTTCTGGACAGAGAAGATAAGTATTAGAAACAGAGAGACTGAAATAAACTGCATTTATTTTTTTATAAATAGATATTACGTTAAAGTTGGCAGTTCATTCCGCTGTGGCAACCACTGATTAATAATAGGACTAAGCCGAAAAGAAAATGAATGAGATATTACATTATAAATATGCAACACTTTGAGACATTATGACGCATTAGTCTCATTTTCACTGTCACTGCAGGTTTTCCCTTTCACACCACAAAAACATAAAAAAATAAATGTTTTTTTGACAGACTTTGACAAATATATTGCTTAATAAAATACACATTTTGTCATGAAAAGCATATTATGTAAAGTATTTCTATGCTGAAGCTTCTTTTTAATACTGGTTCAAGAGTTCACACTTAGCTCATGATTTATCACATAGCTTGTTTGGCGTGCTGTCCCAGGAGAGAGCCCTGAGCTCAAGGGATCCTCGGGCCCAGGGCTCCCCCCTTTCACATGGCGAGGGGAAATTGAGCTCAGGTCGATCTCAAACTCACCCGCTGCTAAGGCCAAGGTGAACTTCTTGAGAGTAAGACATTAGAAAAAATATTTAGGCTTATTTTATCTATAATATAGAGCATATTTGGATGGTGGGAGAAAACCAGGGAACCCGGGGGAAACCCAGACGGTCACGGGGAGAGTATGCAAACTCCGCACAGAAATACCAGATGGCCCAGCAAGGACCTGACGCCATTGGTATTCTTGCTGTGAGGCAACAGTGCTAGTCACTGGGCCACCATGCTGCCCATTCTGGATAAAGGTGGAAGAAGGGGAGGACGGGGGTTTCTTCGAGATGAAGATAGTTGTAGAAAGGAAATGAGGATATATATATATATATATATATATATA